>PVKA01010204.1:21436-65414 GCA_004027165.1 Ctenomys sociabilis | reverse complement strand
TCTTCTTCTCTTCTCTCTCTCTTTCTCTGTCTCTCTCTCTTTCTCTGTCTCTCTCTCTCTTACCCTCTCTCCCTCCCTTTCTTTTGTTCCTTCTTCCTTCCTCACCCCACATTTCTCCTCCTTTCCTTTTTTTCTTTTCCCAAGTTTGAGAAGAACATTATAATCTAGGATCAACACTATTAACACACGTTTAGAATGTAGAACACAGTTAATTAATGTCCGGCCAGGACTTTGTATCAAGTATCTAGAATTCTTCATCTAGCATGACTGAAGCTTTATGTTTTATCCACATTCACATACTGTGGCCAGACTCTTATGTTGCTGATTCTGTTTTATCACCAGTAAGACAAAGTGACTGTTACCCCACATGACCATTGTGAAGAATAAGAAAAAGTATTTATGTATTTGTATGCCATTTGTATTTGTTCATCTGACAAGTGTATATTTATCTTGGATGCCCATTTTTGGGTTGAGCATGTGAACTTTGGGGGTCTTGATTTTTTTCAATTCTTTTTATATTATAGAAATGTCCTTTATTGGAGGTACAATTGGTTAAAATTTTTCATACTCTGTGGGTTGTCTTTTCACTCTGTTATTAATTTATTTTGTTGTGCAAAAGCTTTTTAGTAAAGTGAGATCCCATTTGTGGATTCTTTATAGTATTCTTTGTGTAGTTTGGGTTTTGTTCATAAAGTCTCTGTCTACACCTATGTATTCAAGATTTCAACAATATTGGTTTTCCATGAGATGCAAATAAAACAACACCAAGATTCCATCTCAGCCCAGAACAAATGGCAACCATCAAGAAATCAACCAATAGAGGGGTTTATGGGGAAAAAAGAACCTTCCTTTACTGTTGGTGGGAGCATAGACTGGTATAACCATTGTGAAAATCAGTGTGGAAACTCAATAACCTTGAGTTAGAGGTTCCATTCCACCCAGCTACTCCCCTTCTGGGTATCTTCTCAGAAGAATTAAAAACTATACAACAATGATATTTGTGCACCAGTTTCTATAATAACACAATGTGCAATAGCTAAATCTTGGAAGCAGCCCAAATGTCCATCAACTAAGGAATGGATTGAAAAGATGTGGTTTCTTAATATAATGGAGTACTTCTCAGCCATAAAAAAGATAAACTTGGAACTTTTATATATAGATATAGAAACTCAAAGCTGTACTCAAAAGTGAAACAAATCAGACCCATATGCATAAACATCATATAGACACATTAATGTGAGAAGTGGAATGAATATGGGAAGACCCAAAATGTATAATTGGTATTGTGAACTGGGAAGACACTGTTCAAAAGTAAAGAGACATTATGATGCAGAAAGAGGAAAAGAAGGAGGGAAAAATTGAAAAAAATATAATATAATATATATATATATATATGACATATTTATATGTATACTTGGAATACATCCACGTATATATAATATGTGCATATGTTATGATTTGTGTTTTGTTGTACTCCCAGAACCTCATGCATCCATGAGGGCAGCTTCTACAGCTCGTGATTAACTCTTGATCCAGTGCAGAGGTTGTAGGTGTGCCTGCTACACCGACCCTGGGATGGGTAATCTATATACAATATAAGCGAAGGGAGAGAGGCTTGCTAGCTGCCCCAGCTGCTGCTCCCCCCTTTGCTTTTTGCTCTTCTCCACCACTATGAACTGCAGCCCTATGCCATGTGACACTTTTCCTTGGAGCCAGCAGAACATGGACTGAGACATCCACTAACTGTGAGCTAAATGAGCCTTCCCTTCCTTCATCTTGGGTGTTGAGAATTTTGTCCCAGCAATGAGAGAAAAGTAACTGAGACAACATATGTGATAGTTAATATGGTAATACTGCTAGTTTCTCTTAGTGCATTGAAAAGGTTTATGCTAACATTGTCCATACAGTATCTCATGCCTGTATCTTGTACGCTGAAGATAACAATATCCAATGTATTAATCAATGTACTCTTATCTTGCTTTCAAATTCTAATATTTTTCTTCTTAAAATTAAAATAATGAGAGAAGAAAACAATGTTTAAAAGATGATACATAGGATGCATGCTGGAATTATTCAAGTTTCTAATTCTATTGATAGAATTAAATTCAGACAATTTCCAATCTTTCACTCACTACGTGTTTATTCACTTTCAGTGATGCAAAACCTTGTCAGTTGCTTAATTCCTTAAACTGTCTCTAGTTAGTCATGAGAATGATGGCTTTTGTATCACTCCTATTTCAAAGAGACAATTGATTCTTCTGGTGGGCCCCACAGATTGTGTCTGACTATCCTCCCTACCTCCTCCTCCTCCTCCTCCTCCTCATCATCATCATCTTCTTCTTCTTTCTTCTTCTTTTTCTTCTTCTTCTTCTCCTCCTCCTCCTCCTCCTTCTCCTCCTCCTCCTTCTTCTTCTTCTTGGGAAGACACTATTCAAAGGTAAAGAGACATTATGATGCAGAAAGAGGAAAAGAAGAAAAAATTGAAAAAATATAATATATATATCACATATTTACATATATACTTGGAATACATCCACGTATATATAATATGTGCATATGTTATGATTTGTGTTTTGTTGTCCCCCCAGAACCTCATGCATTCATGAGGGCAGCTTGTACAGCTCGTGATTAACTCTTCATCCAATGCAGGGGTTGTAGGTGTGCCTGCTACACCCACCCTGGGGTGGGTAATCTATGTACAATATAAGGGAGGGGAGAGAGGCTCACCAAAACCTGGAGTGGTGGCGCATACCTGTAATGCCGGTGCTGGGGAGGTTGACATAGGAGGATCACTACAAGCTGTTTAGCAAGACCCTGTAACAAATATAAATAAAAAAAAATCCCCCAAATTAGAGATAGGAGGTCCACAGAAATGGCAGGATGAGCGGTACAGCAGCTGCAGTTCCACTAAGGGACTGAGATTTATGCAGGGCAGGTCCCTACAGTAGTAAAGGAGAATGAAAAACAACTAAAGACCCCAAATACAAGCAGTAAAGACAAGCATAATGCCACATAGAAAGAAATTGATGCACACATTATCTTATTTAATTTTACTCTAGGTAGTTATTTGCTGCTAAGTATTATTTCTTTTAAAATGAAAATTTGAAACTAAGGCTAGCCTATACTTTCAAATACATTTGCATGCATGGAAACGATAAGTATATTGCCAGATTTTCCCTTAGCTTGCTGTATATGACAAATATGGATATGCATAAAAAGTTATCTCTCTGGAGCACACAGAGGACCTTTCACCTGGCAATCAGAAGTCATGGAGACTCTGCTTTAAAGCTTACTCATGAATTTTCAGCTTTAATTCCATTCAACTCTAGTCTGCTAAATTCAGTGATTTGCAATGTTAGATTGGCTGGAAGGAGTAAGCAGAGTTAAGTGGGGGATTTTAGAGGACATGTGGAATTTGAGTGCTTAGAAATAATGGCCAAGATGCAATCCATTACAACAAGCAAAGGCAAGAGTTCAAAAAGCATAATATTGTGCATGGGTTGATACAAAAGCAAAGAGCTGCATTTACATAAGACTTGAGGCTTTTGTGCATGAAAAGCCACCGTGGTAACCTAGAAATATACGCTGTAGAAACTGCTTTTCAAAAGAGTGAAATTTATAATGTATTTGGAACATTAATTCACGTGACTTATGCTGCAAAAACGTTATGCTGAACTAGCATTTCAACCAACTTCTAAGGGATAGAAAAATAATTAATTCTCCACAAATAAAACCGAAGTTTTATTTTATCCTCACTGTTGTGTTTCAAAATTTTCATTACACTTTAAGATGACTTCTACAGATATATATAGGAGAATATCTCTTTACTTTGTGAATATTCTTCATTTTGACCCAAATTTTCAATTAGAAATGAAGACACTGGTGTGAGTAGTCCAATTAAATTTGATATTTTGACCTTGCAACATGCTGTGTCAGCTCTGCAGTTGAAGATGTGATGGAATAAAGTGGATTGCCTTCAGGGCATCACTGGGGCCCATGGAGATCTTTGTTTCTTTCTTACCTATCATGTCCTATACTTTACATGAACCAACTCAGCCCTTACATTTGCCTGGTAGCTAAGTCTTACTGTGCTGGACTGGGAAGATAGCTTGGCGGTCTAAGTGCCTGCCTGGCAAGTGCAAAAACTCAGATTTAATATCTGGTATCTCATGCCCTGCTGGACCTGGAACCCTAGACATTCTGTGCTGGTCACCAAAACTGGGAGTGGTAGCTCATACCTGTAATGCTGGTACTGGGGAGGTTGACATAGGAGGATCACTACAAACTGCGTAGCAAGACCCTGTACCAAATATAAATAAATAAATTATCAAATAAGTAAGCAAATAAATGGTTAAAAGAGAGGCTTACTCTGCTTCTGGCCAAATGAATGCTGCTGGCCAAATGAATAGAGAAATCTCTAGATCAGCCTGTGGCTGAGCATCAAGTATTACAAAGATAAAGGAGAAAAAAAAAAAGTCAGACGGGAGAAAAAATATGAAGAACACATGAAGATGTTCTATGCATCTGTATCTATAGCAATGTTCATTGTTACTCTTTCCTGTTACCAGGGGGTAGGTGTACTAGGAGACCTAAAGAAAAAGCATAGCTCCACGAGATGTAAAAGGACCCAGAAATCTCTGGTGCTGCATTACTTTCCACAGTCCCCTTCAAGTTCACCACTGAGCTGCTTGTTCTACAGCTTCTTTCTGATATATGTATTCTCCATCACTCGGAGGTGGGAATTCGGCAGGTGCTTGGACCACGGCACTTTATCCGCAGATTCACCCACTCATGGTTGTATAGCCAAGTGTGCTATTGGGAGGCAGGGCCTGGTTGGAGGCAGGTGACTATGCGCATGATCTGGAAGGGTGTGTCTCCCTCCTCAGCTTCCTGACCACTATGACACAAGCAGCTTTCCTCCTTTTGTCGCCTCTTCACTTGGGCCTGTCAAGGTAGACTGGAACTTCTGAGGCTGTGAGCCAGAGAACCCCTTGCCCCTCTGCTGTGTTGTGAGCACTGGCAGCTGTGCCTCAGCAACAGGGACGTCACTTGGCCATATACACACTCAGAACATCTCTTATGTCTTCACTTATTTCCTTCCCTACCGTTTGATGTCAAATCTGTCAAAGAAGTAATTATGAATTTATGCAAATAGAGTCTAGAAATTATTCACAATTTAATTTTAAATGTTTTCAAGATGGACTTTTATAGTCAACAGTTCTGAGGAGATGCAATGAATTCAATTCTGATGAATTTAATAAATTCAGCAATCTGACAAAATCCTATACAGGTTTTATTTTTCATGTATCCCAAGTTAGATTGCCTACTATTTCATTATGTTTATTTACAGTTTTGTTCTCCCAAAGTGTAAGACAGGTAAAACAGCCTACTCCTCTGTAAAAACATTCTGAATGAAATTGTAAATGAGCATCTATTACTAGAAAAGGCAGTGGGAATGGGTACCTGGGCTTGGAATGCTGTAACTAGATGGTCGTTCTACCCATCAGCATTATCTCAGTGAAATACTCCTATCCCTGTCCTCCAGCACTTCCACTTCTCCCATCCGTGGCTGCCACTATTCCTTAGGAAGAATTATGTAATGATTTTCACTGATGGGCTATATCTCTTTGAGACCAAAATGGTTAAGAACCTGCCTGTTTCTCTGTGCTCTCTTCCCACAAGCCTGGCCTGATGCAATGCCCAGAAGAAACAGTAGGAAACATTTGTTATTCTGCTCCCTGAACACTCATAAAGATCTACACAGGGTTGTTATAGAATCAAAAAATATACTTTTATTGTATTTAACTCATGCAGTTTAGGGTTCATGTGTTTCAATAGCTGGTACTACCTATCTAACAGTGATTGCCACTCAAGTCTAATCTGGAAATCTCTCTAAGTAGATACAAGGAGAGTTGTTGGGTATCACAGTGATTGATAATTTACAATCAGCCCCACAGAAAATTTAGCATTCAATGTGTGTACTTTGGACCTCATTTTTTCTGTTTATCAGGGATGGGCAGCTTTCTTCATAGACTCCTCCTTCTCTTCTCCTGCTATACTGCGAAACTGCAGGAGGGATTTGTAATTTCACTAGTGACAAGAAATATAATAAGGGCAGAATGATGTGCAGGAAGTTTGCATTTCACAAGAGTGTATCTGTGACAAAGAATCTATCTCCACCCCTACCATCCTGGAAGTAGTATCATGTGAGTGAATTATGCTTCACTTCCAATCAACATTTCTAGAACAGGTATTTTTCTGAAGACTTCCCATTGGTAAACAACAGCGTAAAGATATTAAAATGCATCACAGTCTTTTACTGTGATTTATTCATGCATGACATTCTGCAAGAGAAGGACACCTGGCTGAACAGCACTGTGCAGCTCCCTAGGTACCATGGTCAGCTCCCTGATCTGGAAGAAAGGAGCTCCTTTGGCAGGTGCCAGGCAGTTAATTGGTAGGATACTCAACCTGACTATCTATATATGCTGCTGTCTGTGAACCAAGCAACTGCACTGAAGATGGCAATATGTAATAGAGGGGTCACATTTGGAATGCCTACCATTCTGGTCTGCTAAATACGTACTTCCTGTCATGGCATACCAATTGTTACCATACCATCTCATAAGTAAAAGTTTTTTTTTTTTTTTTTTTTTTTTTATGGGTAATAAATGAAAAAAAAAAAAAACAAAAGGAAAAAAAAGTCACAGGATGGTCCTGCTACAATGCTGTACATGGTTAGATTTCTAAATTTCTGTGTAAAAATATGTGTCTATTCCTATTTAAATTTTTTTTTCCTTATATTCTGTAAGGACTTAAAGTTCAATACATCAGTACTTGATGAAAAATACCTGTTCCACTTTATACTTAAGATGTTTGATATTTAAACAGATAGTGAGGTAAGCCAAGCTGCATATGTTGCAGGATAACAATCAACTTCTCTTCTGCATAGTTAACAACCTAAGTTTGCAGATCAAAAACTGGAGAAATGGAAGGGCTTCAAGGTCAGCCAACATTTTGGCCATAGCCTTTCAAGGTCAGTGAAGACTCAGGACATAGAAGAACCTGTACTGTAACATCATGGAACTCAGTTGTGCCCCAAAATTTTGATCAAGGAGATTATGGAGCCACAGAAGAATGCAATCAATGGTGTATAGTGTGCCTAAGGAGAGTCACATGGAGAGAAAACTTTCTTACAGGCTTTCACAGACAGCAAATTGGTTGAGTAATGGCCATGACTCATCCATATGGCTGACACTGACAAAGGATCTACAAAGTGCAGTACAGGGTTACAGGATAAATACTGAGGGGACTTGACTGACCTCATCAGATTTAAAAGTTACATTTCTTGTTATATAGGACTCGCTTTATCTTGGTCTTAACCATCCAGCAGAAAAGTATAAAAATGAGGCATACAAAGTAAAGCCATATTAATATGTTGAGGTGTAAAAGGCTCTAGTCACCAAATTTTGTGCATAACCTGTTACTATTGTGGACTGCTGGACTGTGTTGGAGTGTTTTGCTGAATTCAAGCACCTATAGTATTTAAATGCCCAAGGAATACCAATCTCTGACAAGACTAAACAGAACAGGGGATGCAAAGGAAGGATCATTTTGTATTTGTATATACAGAATAATTAGGACAGATATGCAGCTACTTTTGCTTAATTCTATGAGAAGAAAGATTTGTAGTAATAGTGTTTGAACAGGATATCCTGTATGCTTCTTGCACTATGGATAACCACTAGGAAGATAACAATGTAAAATGTATAAATTATTGAAAATGTCCTATTAATTAGCTATGAAACTGTTACAAAAAAAAAAAAAAAAAAAAAAAGGAAGTGAGTCTGGGCCAGGTCGCTGGCTGGTGGGAGGGAAGTTCCAACTCTTGGACACTGACATCTACCTTAGAGGTTCTGGAACTTGCAGCCAGTCAAACAAGGCCCAGGAGCTGCTCTGTGAGACAAAAACAGAAATTGATGCCTTTAGGTTAGTGAAAACTTCATGCTAAGGCCAAGTAATTCCAACTCTCCATTAGGCCACATTTACTTCTGGGATGGTCTCAATCCAGGTCTGCGGCAGGGGCTGCACAATCTCCCCTAAATGTGACTCTCTACATAAGCTTAATCTTAAGAGAATAATGGAAAGGTATAACTTGCAAGTCTTCAGCTCTTCTAGACCCTTCAACTGGATCTGTGCATGCATTTTTTGGAGAAAGCAACAGCTCTGAAGTCGAGGTGCACATAGAAAACTAGCAGTCACTCTTCACATTGATTTTTTTCTTAGAGCCAATATTTAATTGGTTTTCCATACCCAGACTCACTATCTTGAAAGACAGGCAGAATCTCATCTCTTCTCATCTCTTCTCTGAACACCTTGGTCCAAGATGCCAGCACATCTTATCTGGAATATGATAAGAAATTTATTATTTTTTTTTTGTATTTTTTAGGGAAGGGTCTACAGAATGTTTAGGGTCTCATTACTAGATAGACTCATAGTGATTTGCCTGTTTACAGCCTCCCAAGAGCTGGGGTTACAGGCACTCGCCACCACATTCAGTCTCAATTGCTGTCTCACCACTTCCAGGAGGTGAGGCCAGCACGGCAGGCCTGGGGATTGGGGATCGGACACCCAGCCCACGCGCCTGCTTGCAGGCACTTTAAACCACTGAGCTATTTGGCCGGCCCATTACAAGACATTTTGATATTCATTCAATGTCTTCAGTTTATCCCTGGCTTCTTCAAGTCTGTGTGCACTAAAATCAGAAATCCGCTAAAGTTAAGAAAAAACCCTTTTCAGATCAGTTCTTTTCATGAGGCTCATTTCATGCAAGAAAATGAGGAAGTCCTCAAGATGGCCTCTGAATTCCCACCTGCATTCCTTCATGTTCTACACCTGTGCCTGAACACATTCCACTGTCCTCCCCCACCTTCCCCAGACCCTCCAGGTGGGCACTTGCTGAGGGCCACGTGAGAGTGCCCTTGCCACACTGGCCCTGTCCTCTTTCCTATTTCTCCCTCAGTCAGCTTCATTTCTTCCTTGGGACTTGCAACCATTTTATGTGTGGCACACCACAGGCTTTGACATTCATTTATTTTCATGCTGTGTTTGTCAGGCCTTTAATGAGACCCAAGTGGTTCTCAGGGAATGGAGGATGCCAGGGGCACTAACTACGTAACTGGTAAATGGACACCATACTTTACACGTCATGGTTTCATCATCTGATATCAATATAAGGGCTAGCAGGGTACCTCAGCAGACCAAACCGCTGCTTAGACAAGCACAGGGGCTGGGATTCAGTCCCTGGCACCACATGCCATGCTGGGCCCACCCTGGGCATGCTGAGGCAGAAACTGGGTGTCGTGGTGCACCTGTTATCCCAGCCCTGTGGAGGCTGAAAACTGGGCAATCACTGAGTCCAAGCTTTGTAGTGAGACCTTGAACTAGTTATATTTAAGTATATAAATAAGACAATTAGAAGCATGGGTCCCTTGGAAGGAGAAATTTGTCATAGAGGAAATGATTATTTTTTTGTGTTTTAATTTATGAATTATGGTTTTTGTTTATTCCTTGTTGTGGTTATCATCTGGTATCAAGGTTTTGCTCCATCATAGTTTTTCTACCACTTACTTCATTTTTACTGTTATCATTGCATATTTCTGTATATTATAGATCCAATAATATAAATCTATAGAGATTATTCTATGTATTTGCTTCTAAGATCAGTAAAGAAAAAAAATGCAGCAGTGTAAGGTTTTATAATATCATAAATGATTACATTTACTAGTGAATTTGTTGTGTTTTTTTAAATATTTAGAAAATTTATTTATTTATTTATTTGGTTTAGGGTCTCACTATGCAGCTCAAACTCATAGTGATCCTCCTGTCTCAGCCTCTCCAGTGCCAGGATGATAGGCTTTTGTTGGTAGAATTATCTATGAATAAATTCTCTTTGTATTTGTCCGTGAACTGGCTATGGAAAGTGGGTCATGGAGGTCAGATATCAGTTTCCCCTTTTCTGAGCAACACTCAGTCACTAAACAGTTGTATCTGGAAGCAGAGCTCTGCTCCAGCAAACCTCCCATTGACAGTGTTGATGGCCTTAGTGCATTAGCATGCATTGTTCATCAAGAACTTTATGGAAAAACTTGGGTCCCATGGAACTGAGATTACACAGGGCAGCACTTAGCCCAAGGGAAGAACCTCCTCTATCCAACAGAAGTGGCCCCAGGAAAGTGCTCTGTTTCTTCAGAATGTAACCTTTAGAGATTAAAAAGTGCATGCTCCAGCCTTCAGAGACAGTGGTCTGTGGCTAGAAATCATTCCTTTTACAAAACAGATATAAAAGGATTCACTTGTGAATCAGAAGCATGATGGCTCAGTAGTTCTGTTTCAGAATCCAGGTCAAACACAAAGCTTTCATTGATTTCTTTAGGCCAAATGCAGCCAGGAGTCCTCTATCTTAGGTGCAGGGCTATGGTGATGGATGGTGCAGTGCACACATGACATACTGACCCTAAGGCCTGGGGCCTGCCAAGACATGGAAGGCAAGTCCTACGTATTCCCTGCATGTGGTATCCTGCTCAGCCACCTGGGACTTCACAGAAAAATGCTATGACACAATGTGTCATATGAAAACCTACTGCAGAGAGGCACCACACTTTATGAACTTAATTCTTTGCTTGATTCTCATTGTAAACTGAATTGGATGAGGACCGAATCCAATCAATTGGTTAGGTTCCATACTGAGCTTATGGGAAAATTTGATTGATTTCTCATTCAATTCTTTTGTAACAAGAATTGTAGGAAGAATTAAGCTTGCATACCAAGGCACTGTGCCACTGTACAAGCCTTCAGATCAGCTTTGCTATTTCTATACAGTCTGGAAGGGACAGAGTTGAGATCAGTTATAGTGTGTTCATCCAAAATGTAAAAACAGGATTTGCACTATGATTACTTGGCAGGAATAGGCTGACTTTTGGGATGAGAATTAAATATTTCATCCACTAAAATGAAACAAAAGTTTTAGATTAATTTTAAAGTCAAATTATTTAAATGTGTAACACCTGAAGATCTCTGGGTAATTTCAGGATGCCAAAAAGTGCTAACATTTTCCCCAAGCCTTGGATTTAGATTACTTTCCATTAAAAAATCAACTTCGGTTATTTTTCAGCAGAAGTGATAAAAAAGTATTGCTTCAAGAGTTTTTGGTTTTTCCATCTGCTAGAGACATTCATAGTTCTTCTGCAAGTGAACATGAAGGCAAACATTATATACAAAAGAAAAATATATAATCCTCAACATTTTCAACAGCTAATCTCAATCAGAAATTCCCAGACCATCTGACCTCCTTCCAGTCCAGTTCTTCCAACATCTGCTGGGGCATAAACTTCTAAAGGAAATAACAGCCCCATACAACTTTTCCCTCACAGACTCCTCCAAGAAACTGCCCTCTGCAGGGGTCTGGAATGTTCATTTTCTTTCCCAAGTCAAGTTTTCAATTTGTTATTAGTGATTTTTCTGTCTGCAGTCACTCGTTGCAGTCACAACTTGACAGCTGCCTTTTGAAACTATTATTTGCTTGTCCGAGGGCTAACTGTACAGGAATTCCATATCCCTATAAGCAGCACACTTGCCTTATATTTTGTTTTATGTTGCAGACTAAGATATATTCATCCAACAGTTTTTTTTCTCATTTTGTGTATTTGGTACAGGTTCTCACTATGCAGGTCTCACTCATAGTGACCCTCCTTTTTCAGCCTCCCCAGTGCTGGCACTATAGGCATATGCCACTATTTCTGGACTCAGTCCCTGGCTCATGGTGCCCTAAGGGCGGGGTGAATGCAACATGTGGGACCAGGGATCAAAGCCTGGTCCTTGTGCTTGCCAAAGCAGGTGTTTAATCCACTGAGCTACCTCACTAGCCCAACTCATTCAACACTTTAAAAATAATATGACCACTATTCAATATAGTTTTGCCTAGGCTCAGTTACATCTGGCTTTACTCTGGGAATGAAATGCTCAATGTAAAGGCTGACAGTTCCTTGGACAGACAGCAAGACCTAGAAAATTCTAAGTTTACTATTTGTGGAATGAATAAAGCATGATGTCCAGAGATAAGCAGAAGGATGTTCATACCCATTATAAGACCAGAAATGAATTCAGGCTTGGGAAAACACCTAGAGACAAGGCCAACCCAATCCTCAATGGACAGGAAGCCGCTGTAGTAGCAACTATCAGTTGTGTTTTGCTGTGGCTTGTATCTAGATGTTTCCCGCAAGCCCACAGGTTTTCATGTCTGGATCTTTTCAGAGGTGGCTTAATCTAGGATGTATGATATTGGAATTGTTATGGGTTGTGTCTAGCTGTCTCCCCAAAGCCTCATGTAGTCATGGGATGGGGACTTCTAGAGTTTGTGATTAACTCATGATCCACTGAGACTATGTGTGACCCAAGAATGGGATTATGGGTCTTAGTACTGCTGGGATTATGGATGTGAATACTACATCTAACCCTGGGGTGGAGAGTCTGAATGTAATATAAGAGAGAAATAGACTTTGTGTAGTGATTGCTCTTTGTTGCATTGTTGTTGTTTCGTCACCATGAACTAATGCTCTCTGCCATGTGCCACTCTGCCTTGGAGCCAGCCAAGTATGTACTAAAACGTTCAGTAACTGTGAGCTAAATAAACCTTTCTTTCCTTCATTTTAGGTATTGAATATTTGTCCCAGCAATGACAGAAGAGAAACTAAGACAGATATTAAAGTTTT
Organism: Ctenomys sociabilis; assembly: GCA_004027165.1. Taxonomy (NCBI): domain Eukaryota; kingdom Metazoa; phylum Chordata; class Mammalia; order Rodentia; family Ctenomyidae; genus Ctenomys; species Ctenomys sociabilis. Next base: position 52,644 of record PVKA01010204.1, on the reverse strand, counting down.
GTATTAACTAAATTGGTTTAACTTAGTTCTGGGTGTGGATAACTGAAGGCCCATCCTGGGTTTGTGCAGAACCAATGAATATATTTGTATTCTAGATGAAGTATAAAAGGAAAGAAAGAAGGCAGGCATGCTGCTTGCTGCCTGACATGCCATGGACTGTTTCTCCTCTCTCATGTCCCTCTGCTGTGCCACCCTGCCTTAAAGACAGCTGTCTTTAAGGACTGAGACCTCCACAAATTCTCAGCCCAAGTAAACTTTTCCTCCCTTAACTTGTGGATATCTGAGATTTTGTCCGAGCAATGAGCAAGGCCACTATGATCCCTCTCTAGGATCTTTTTGCACTTCTTCCATGGATACAAGACTCTGAGTTTCTTAAAGGCAATGATGCAAGCAAGCTAAAAGAGATTTCTCTCCATTCAGTGACTTATATTGGTGACACATGAGAATGTGATAAAATGGGATCAGAATTCTACTTCATCTTGTATTTCCTCCCTCTTTTTCTGCTTGGAGTACAGAGGAAAAGGCTCATGTTCCAACTGTCAGCACGGAGCTCAGCGTGCCAGGCTGAAAATGCTAGGACCAAAAGAAGGGAGAAGACTGGTGCCTTGGTGGTGCAGAGGTTGGCAAAGCAGGTCAGAACTTTTCCTTCCATAACTCTTTTACATGACAGTATATACAGCACTGTCCTTCCTTGTCCATGTAACCAGGAGACACAATTCCTACGCGACACAGTTATATAAAAATGGCACTTGATGTCTAAGATGGAGGACTTAAGGAGTTTTCATATATGACTGATTGTATCCACAATTATAACTTAGAAAAAGGAAGCCTGAGAAACAAGAGATATCAGACATAGGGAAGGAGGAGCCATGATAATGGAAATGAAGGGTATTGAGAGAACAGAATTTCAAACTGCATGTGGCCAATTGTTTGGAAGTATGTAAATCATGCATATTATTGTTAATGTTGTCTAGAAGTAAGAGTAAATGAATAAATACAACTTCTTCAGATGCTGGACTCTATCTGTAGAAGAATATTTTAAGTTTTCTTTTGCACTATTTTAAACACTGGGTTAATAAAATCAAAATGTATTTTAGGTAGTCTTTTTATGTACTGTGAAATGAATCAAGGACCTTGCACTTGCCAGGCAGGTGTTTATGCTACTGAGCTATTTCCTTGGGCCCCAAAGTATATTTTTAAAAGGAGGATAAGCTTTTAGCCCATTAGTTTTTCCACTTCTATGTTCTGGTCAGTTCCTATCACCATGAATATATAATGCATACAATTAATATTTGATTACAGACCAAAATCTGTAATAGATAAATATAATCACCTCACATATACTTCTTTTCCATCAATATCAGATGGAATTTGTTAATTCATATTTAAAATGTTAGAGCAGACTTTGGGGTGTTTCAGGAACCAGGATGTCTGATATCCCAGACATTCTTTTCCTCAACAGGTTTTCCAAGATGCAGAGGTCTGGTAGGTACTTCACTCTACACTTTAGGAAAGCTACCAACAGCCTAACTCCAAAGCCATCCTGTTTTTCACCCATTGACTTAAAAGATTCTTGCAGCTTGATGCTGCCTATGTAACTAGATTAGTCATAGGAACAAATACCTGTCTGCTTGCAAGAGAAATTCCCCACAAAACTCTACAGAAGAGCACCAAAGGGCCATGAGCTGGAGAATACTGAGTTAAAAAAAAGTAGGCATGACTAGTTTACCTGTTCCTAAATTAACCGTTCAACTCCGTGTTCCACAACTCAGTTTATGCCTGACCTTCTCATACCAATGTAAGGTTGTATAGACCTGTAGATCTTACCAATATTTAACAATAAGTGGTTAAAAACTTCCTGGAAAAGTCCAGGTATGAATGACAGCTCTACTTAGGTTAGCTATGACAGACACACATGAAAGGCATCACTAACACCATAATATTTTAGACCTATGAGGTATAATTGAAACACAAATCATTACAGTGAAAGACACAGTTATCAATCACTGTCAAAATACTACTCTTCTCTTTGAACACTATTATCTTATTGTGCATGCAACTTTCTGAAGCAGTTCTGGAAATTCTCTTTCATGAGTGTCTTTAGTTGTGCTACTGTAGCTGCTTTGATGTCCTTCCAAACCTTCATCTTTCATGTCATTTGACTTGAGGATCAACTGGAGGTTGCATCGCGTTGTATCCAGAGAATGAAGACACACAGAAATATTTTTATGAGCAGATCTTCCAATTGGATGACCCTGGGCTGCAGAGTTCATTTCTCTTTTTTTGTGTCATAGATTTTAAAAATTTGAACTGTCACTCAATATTTTGGCCACTCTTATATCTCGAGCACACTTCAAGTTATACTTCTCACAAATGAGTTTCAATTTGGGTTCTTTAACTATGTGGCCAACTGAGGCCTTCCTGATGATAACTGCTTTGCCATTACTTTTAACTATTTTATGGCAAGATGACCCCATACGTGATGTTGAGCTTCTATTGAAATTGATTCTTGTGATTTGTCCTGCTCTTGCTGTAAAGGATGGTGTCTAGCACAATCTCCTATTCATCTTAGAAGTAGGAGAGACTGAGGCAGAATTCGATTTAACTTGGCCCCTGCCTAAAGTATTTGCATATAAGACATTTGGGCCTGGTTGCCTTCCCTTTTAGCCTTGGCTAAACTACCCATCCATCACTCCTTCCCCTCCCCTATCAAAACTTCACAAACATGTAAGAGATATGGAGGAGTCAGGACCAATTAAGGGCAATAAGAGCCAGGCCATTTACCTATGCTTAGGGATAAATCCCTCTGCTCAAGGCCTACACCTATAGGATATAGGGGCATCATATTCCTGTTGATTGCCAAAGCAACAAAGAAACTATATAAGCTGGTAGGGTACAAAGAATTGGGCCTTTTGTGTTTTCCCAGTTTGGAGGGGGAAGCTCGTTGGTTGCCAGCTACATTAATAAAGGCTCTGTAATTCCTTTAATTTGGTCTCCTCTGGACAATATATCCGATCTGGACTGTGACATTGCCTCTGTGTCATGCTATGGGAAATACTCAGAGTAACAATTACATTTATTAAGTGCAATCGACTTTTAATCAATTGATTATCATGCTTCATCATTGGGCACAAGATGGTTAATGAGCCACTCCTGAGAGATTTGAACAGTTCCCAAAAAAATTCTTGTTTCTGCCATTTGGGATACACAAGCATGTCTTTTCAGTCTGGGCTCAAAGAAGCAAGTTCTTCTCTGTTGGTGGGCTAAAGCAGCTCTAACCAGAATGAAATGCCTAAGAAAATTTTGAACACCACCACCCCAAGAAAGCTAGGAAGAGGCACTGCATACAGAATTTGTCAATTTAAATTATGTTCAATCCCAGCTACTGCAGACCTCACTAGAAAGTTGGAGAGCTGGTTTCAGTCTTCTTAGCAGATCTGTTAAATTGAAGCTTTTAGACTCAGGCGTCTAAGTCACTCAGAGTGTTTGACCTGAATGAATGAAAAACCTAAAAAGTGAATCTGCTTGTGCTAAGTTGCACTGACATCCTAACTGCAGGGCAGAGGTTGAGTCTGCCTGGCTCCTGAGCCCTCCTGGCATAAGGGCCACACTATGGCTCAAACATAGGAGAGTGGGTAGAACACCCATGTCCACTTTGTAGGAGAGCTTCCAGTGTCCTCCCAGGACTGCTGCTCTTACCCAGTGATTTATGGAACATTAGGGCAACAAATTTCTGAGTTTTACTACTCTCCCAAGGACTAGAATACGCAACAGCCATACGTCAACAAGTTGTGGGCATTTATTCCACACCAGCTATCCGAATCTGTCCTGTGCTTTCCAAGGAATAGAGAAACAGTTATCAGGAGTCAGGGGTTCCAGCAAATAGGGTAGAAATCCTTCAGTCAGGAAAAGGAAAGGAAGCTATGAGGGGACAGAAAGTGGTCCCATTCATAAGTGGATCTGAAACACTGACTTCATAGTCTTTGAGTCAAGAGTAGAAGAGTGCTTCACAGAGATAGGAAGCACAGGTGGAGGAGGGGCTGCCCATGGTGGGCAATGTCTTGGCTTAATGGGGAGATTCAGTTTTGGTGTGCTCTGGCACAGTGGGGTGAACGTGATGATCAATAATGCTGTCTGCACCTCAGAACAGTCAGAAGAGAAGATTTTTAATATACTCAATATTACGAAATGATAAATCTTTCAAGTGATGGATGGATACTGTACGCTGAGTTTATCACTACTAGTATATTTACGAATCCAAATATCACATTGTATCTCATATATATATCGTGCAAATAGAAAATTACATGTCAATCAAAATTTTAAAAGTTGAATAATTCTTTTAAAAATTCTACACAGTGGGAGGCTAAGGCATGAAGATTGCAAGTTTGATCTCAACCTGGGCAACTCAGCAAAGCCCTGTCTTGAACTTTAAAAAGGCTAGGAGGTAGCTTAGTGAAAAGAATACAATTACCAGCACTGGAAAAATAAGGCTACACTAATGGAGAAATATTTATGAAGAGCATAGAGGAGCAGCCCTTCTCCTCCAGTAACTGCTAATATTGCAATCTTTCTGAGAGGACTCCAGCATAATCATGTTTATGGACACCTGCAGCAGCACAAAATATATCCTGCATACACCTGCACCATCACCAAGGTGGATCACATTTAGAACTGTAAAATTACACAGCAAGAATGGAAAGAATAGAAAATATAGGAAATGTTCTCAGATTATACTCATTAAAGACCAGTACTGCAAAGATAGCCTCAAAATCTCCATATAAATAATGCACCTTATGCTAACTCATATATAGAAATGTAAAAATTATGGACATTAATGGGGTACCATTGTAATATGTTGTTAGGGGTACACATTATATAATGTTCAAAATAAGTTAGACATATCTCGTTCCTCCAAGATTTATCACTTTTTTTGCTATGAAAACATTTTTGAACTCTTTCTTAGCCATTATGTGGCTTCTTTCTGAGATGGACACAAAGATACTCTTCAGAATATTGGAAAACTGAATACAACAATGTGGAACAGGAAGCATAGAACATGAAAAATGGAAATTTGTCCCAATTCAATATTCATGTATTAACCAGTATAACAAAGGGCATTAACTAGCTAAAGAAGAAAAATTATATAAACATATAATTGGCCATAGGACAGGCATTTGATAAAATGGATAGTCAATTATGACTACAATTTTGAGAAAACTAAAACTAGTTGACAACTTCCACAACCAGCAACAATTTGTGTTTATAGATATCTACAAACAATGTCATTGTCTATGATGAAAGATAAGTGACTTCCCTTTTAACGCAGGGATCAATGTAATAGTCCAGCCCAACAACTGCTGTTCAGCACGGTGTCAGAAGTCCTGGTTGGTTCAGTAGAACATAATAAATTAAAATGTATTCATGGCTGAGCAGATGGCTATGTGCTAGAGGGGCAAAGAGCCACAATTCCATCTGAGGAAAACCAGGCCTGGAAAGGCAAATAGACCTTCCCTCCTGATAATAAAGGTGTTCATTATTCTAAAAAAAATAAAAATAAAATGTTATCAAAGGGCAAAGAAAGAAAAGTGCTGGTCCTAGTGTTTAAGGAGTCTCTGCACTGATTTCCATAATGGTTGCACCAGTCTACATTCCCACCAAGAGTGGAGAAGGGTTCCTTTTGCCCCACAGCCTCTCCAACATTTCTTGTTGGTTATAGCCATTCTATCTGGGGTGAGATGGCATCTCAGCGTTGTTGTAATTGGCATTTCATGGATGGCTAGTGATGCTGAGCAGTTTTTCATATATTTATTCACTTCTTTAATTTCATCCTCTGCAAAGTGTCGGATGCCCATTTCTGGATTGGGTCTTTAAATTTAGGGGCCCTAATTATTTTGTTCTGTATAAATTCTAGAGAGCAGACCTTTGTCTGAGTGCTTTTTATTTAAGATTCTTTTAAAATTTGTGGGTTGCCTTTTCACTCTGTTGGTAATTTCTTTTGAAGTGCAATAACTTCTCAATAACAGGAGGTCCCAATTGTTAATCTCTCAAGTATTACCCTTGAAGTTTGATTTTTGTTAATGAACTCTTTGCCTACTCCCATGTTTTCAAGAGTTTCTCCTATTTTCTCTTCCAGGAGATTTAGTGCTACTTTCTCTTAGTTCAATAAGAAGAAAGATTTATATTAGTAGTGTTTAGACAAGATATAATGTCTGCATCTTGTTCTATGAATCACTACTACAAAGACAACAATTTGCAAAGTATTAATTATTGTAACTGTACTACTAACCTGTTTTAGAAATGTCTCATTGCTATTTCTTTCTCAATAAAATTAAAGTAATAGAAACATGCCTGTGTATGTACATGGTGTGATTGTCTATGCATAAATTCCAGATATGCTAAATGAACAACATCCACATCAAACATGAATATTTGAAACTAATGAGCTAGAAGGTCAATTCTGCAGGAAAAGCCTCAGAAATGCTGACTCCACCATGCTTTGTTAGCAGAAAAGTTACCTGTGAAAAGGCAAGAAAGTCAGAGGTCAGTGTATGCTTGAGTGACTGGCATTCTGGATTCATGGAAGGAGATGACTTCGTGGTAGGTTATTTCCATGTAAGCAGGCATGAATATCTATGTCTCAATCTGAGCCTGTGGAAAGGAAAAGTTTAGATGTCTAAATCTGTGAAGCTGCTAAGTATATGCTAATATATTTGACATCATCAGGCAGCTGTAACAGAACAAGCAGTGGACTCAGGATTAAAGCTGTGGCTAGTCAATGACTGTCTTCTGAAAATTTCAGAAAAGATTATTAACTTTTCCAGCGATAAAATTATTCTAATTTAATTTTAATTGTAAAAACATGGAGAGATCCTATTCCACCTTTCAACATTCTAGTGAGAAACTGCTAAAGAGCAGATTTTTTCAATATCTTGGTGAATTTTCTCTCATGGCTGAGATAAAATGTCCAACACTCAATATTAAAAGATAATTTCATTTAGCTCAAGTTTGTAAAAGTTTGAGTGCACAGCTGGCCTCCAAGCCAGGGTGGCATGGCAGAGGGACAACAGTTCATTGCAGCACAAGACAGCAGACGCTAGGAGAGCAAAAGAGCAAACAGACCTCCTTCTGCCCCTTTTATCTTATCTGCGTTCCTGGGAATAGGGCACTGCCAGTCACACACACAAAGACAGGATGCTGTGTCCTCATCCACTTCAGCCATTGATCTGGCACCAGATGACTTGTGGCTCTTCCTCAACATCACATAAAATGTAAACAAGTTAAAAGGATTGGGGAAGGGAGGCATCCCTGAGAGGGCAGCCGAAGACCTGTGAGGGCTGTTTAAAGAAACAAAGGGTTAAACATGTTCAAAGAGGAGGAAGCTTGAGTGAGGTTAGTTTCAGTATGTCTTTTCTGTAATAATTTTTTAAAAAATTAAATATAGTATTTTCCCAGAATAACTCATATATTATATGCATTTGAGGATATGTCAAAAAGAAACCTCCTGTTCTATATAACTCATGAAAACACAAGAGAAATAGACCAGGAGAGAGGGAATGGTGGCAGAACAGGGCAGGGATTACCTCTGTGCAGGCAGGAAGGGGAAATGTGGGCTGCTCAAGCCAGCATCACCTCTTACCAAGGTCTTCCTCTTTCCATGACTGTGTGGGCTGAGCCTAGGGTTTTGTCATATTATGGTCCCTCGTTTGACCCAATGGCTTGCTGGACTGGAAAAGAGAAGAGGGAGAGAGAGAGAAAGAGAGAGAGAGAGAGAGACAGAGAGAGAGGCATAATTTATAGCATCAAGCTGTATTTTGTAGGGTGGCCTTAACAGTGAACACTATAGATTTATTTTATTTTATTATATTTTAATTTTATTTTATTATTTTGTTTTATTTTATTTGAAACAAAATATTTAAAAAACCCTAACAGCTAGATGTGCAGACCTCAATGCTCTGAAAACCCAGTACACTAGATCTGAAGCTGTCAAATCCCTCACACTTACAGTGGACCCTTTCCCTGAGACGGCAAGATAACACATTAGACAAGGAGCCTCCTCCATGGAGGATCTTATCTGTTTAAGTCTTTGTAGGTCAGCACTGCCTCAGGAATAAGATATCACTATTAGTGAGGGAATAGATAACCTGGAATGTCAGAGTCAAACGAGGAAACCAGCAGAGATGGAATAAGTAGGCGTCATTGACAGCCCTCTTGGCAAGGCTTCCTGGGCCTGATTCCAGCTATCCTCTTGTCATCAGAAGCTTACTGGGAGCATAGGCTGCAGATGAGCGAGGTGGGAAACACCAAGGAGCATCTGGCCCATTGCTCTGGTGTGCTCCGTAAACCCAGTCTCCCACCAAGAACTCTGCATCCCCTCTCCTGATGTGCAAGCTGACCGAGATTAACTTTCCAAGGTGAGAGGATTGTTCCTTACAATAATGTTATTCTCCAAATGCAAACATCATTAACCTGGCTGCTTAAGGACAGTAAACTACAGCACGCTTAAGGAAAGGGAGCACAAAGCACAGAAATTAAATAACGATAACTACTAGGCCCTGTAACCTAAAGACATCTTGGTGGATTCATAAACTCTTGAATGGGACATATTCTATGAAGGTGTGGGATTCTATAAAGCCTCCCTCTTCAGAGAACAAATTTAATTGCTTAATAACTTCTTAAAAGATGTAAAACTGAAGCAAATGAATTATTTTCCTATAAAAGCAGCATCAAATGTTATCACATTTGAAACTGCTATGATTATGGAATTTAATCATTTACACTTTTCCTGCAGTAACTGCATCACCAACCTCTGCAGAATCCTGCCTGCTCAGGTCTCCGAGGGAGCTGACTCCCAGACCAGGTGGCTGCCCGCTCCCCTTGGGCTCCTGGCCTCAGTCATCCTGGTCTTCCAGAACCAGCATCAGGTGGGCTGTGCTCAGCCACTGGACTTATTTTGTAGAAATCTGAGGTTTGAGAACAGCCAGAGCCCATGATGATAGCTTGTGAGGTAACTTGGTGTCCTTGTTCTCTTGGAACATCCAGAGAAGGTGTCGAAAATATGCGAAAGCACACAGAGTTATATTTAATAAACAGCACATGTAAGTTAAACTTTGAAGGAAAAATTGCAAGTAACTGTGTATTTGAAGAAATGTAATGTGAAGACAATTTTGAAACAAAGCTGTGCATGTGCATATGTGAAGCTGATTTGGGGTGCTAGTCAATATCTCCTTCAAGGGGACAGGGGAACTCTATAAGAGGTCTCTTCTCATATTCAGATAAGTCTTCTGTGCTACTGAGGGTCTGAGGTTGCAACCTACCCAAATAGAGTAACACTTAGTCTTTGAATTAGAATGAATGGCCATGAATCTGTCAAAAAAGAAAAAAACATGAGGCCTTGGCTGGAACCCAAAAACCCGTATTGGAGGAGGGGAACATGTAATTTTCCATGTCCTAATTCTTACCTCTTCACGGGTTATGTAAGTGAAGCTAGACTCTGGGAAATTTTCTCTTCATGTTCCTTCGAGGGCTACATAAGAAGCCGTATAAAAATCACACTGCCTTAGGCACACTTTCCTCCAACAAGGAGGTTGAGGACAGTTTTACCTTTGTTCAGGTCACACAGTTACATAGTACACTGAACCAGCCAGCATGCTCAGGGACAGAAGCTAAAGATTTTAAATGAGGCCTCCTACATGTGCTGTAATTCTGGAAGTGTCTTGAAAGACTTCTCAGGCTCAGATCTCGTACCAAGCAGAACCAGTAAAGACCAATTCTCTTCTGGCTTATGCTAACTAGCCATCCTCCTTAATGCTCCAGAATTCCTTCCTTAGTGAGAGGTTAGGCTCTTCGGCCCCACAAGTTAGGTCAAATCATTTTAACAGAGCCTCCATCCCTGATCATGTTTTTATCCTTTTATGCTTTATTTCTACCAGTAAAGACAATATCTCACCAGATTCTAAAGTTCTGAATTAGTTTATCCTAATCTAGAAATGGCAGCTATAATTCACTGAGTTCCTAACATAACACTGAGTACCACTCAGGAAAACTCCACTAAATTTTCAGAAGAGTTTTGCAAAGTATGTGCTGTTAGACCCATTTTTCAGAAAAAGAAGCCCAAATCATCACCTTCACAGTGACTCGGTAACTCTGGATTTCTTTCCCTGAAGGTTATTTTAGTTTGTAGGTCAATGCACCATATCATTTGGCAAACCATTTTTTTGCAGAGTACTGGATATGTGAATGGTGAGGCTTTTGTGGAGGTTGGTTATGCAATTGCTCCAGGAGAAACACCTTTCCTACATCCCTAAGACACTGTGTAGCTTGTCTGATACACTGTCAGCCTCTGCTGTAGTCTGCTCATGAGCATGTTCTACGGCATGGCGAGAGACCCAGCCTCAGGGGCAGCACCGTCCCAGGAGCTCACAGCTCTGCTCAGTCCTCAGCAGTCCTCACCTGGATTTCAGGCTCAGGCTCCTAACCTGCACTCTGCTTGAACTCCAGCCTAGGCATGGGAGCTCAGATCTTTAGTGAGATCTTTAGTGTGCTGGCCCAGTGGGCACGGCTGCATCCACTCACCCAACTGCACCTCTGCTCACCCAGGTGCTGCTAGCTGGGCTCTACCTGCCTGCTTGTCCACCCTTTCTGCTCCCTGATCATTAGACTGGGAGCCTGGCATCCTCAGAGTGATAACACCCTTGCCTCAGGAATCCATTCCTGACTTTGGGGCCAGGGCAGCTGTGCAGTCACCAGAAGCCCAGGCATGGATTCTGAGGGTCAGTGGCTGCTGTGGCAGGCAGGGGCTGCCTAGGGGGCTCACAGCTGGCCCTTGACTGCCACATACCTGGCTTCCCTTTCCCTGATGCCTTTGCCTTGAATTCTGCCTGCGTCTGACCCTCAAAATCACTGCTGCTTTGATAGGCCCCTCCTCTTTGCTTCCAGCAAACTGAGATGATCCTCAGGCTCTGTCCTTCTGGTGTTGCTGTGGCCCAAGTTGTGCACTTCACACCTGTGCTCTCTCCTCAGTCCGACCCCCACTGACACATCTGGGGGCCTTTGTCCTCCATGGGGTGAATCTGCCAAAGAAAGCTTTCTCGCCCTCTAATGGCGGCAGGGCCTGTGGATCCATGGAAAGTTAGTGCTCACCTTCTTCCGTGACTCCACACCCACTCACCTGTAAGCCTGCTGAGTGCAGCGTGGTGCACACTGTGTATGTATCTCAAGTGCCCTGGCCAGGGCTCAGAGGATCCACCTCGTGGGGTTATTCTCAGAGGACTGTAGGCCAGCTGTCGCATCTGCAGAGACTCAGTGAAAAGGCCCCTACTGTTCACATCCAGGCAGGAGGAGCGAAGCACAGCACATCGCAGCACGGCGGGCCAGGCACAGGGCACCCCTGCACCACAACAGGCGGGGAACTCAGGGCGAGGAAGGTGCAGCATCAGAGAAACTCCTATTGGGTCTCAGAGGGGGATGGTGTGCAGTCAAAGAAGTTCTTTGTTTCCGAGACACAGAAAAAAGCACTTGGGAGTGAAGAGGAGTGCAGTGAGCACCGGAGCGGACAGAAGCCCAGCAGCCATGTGCAGTGCAGGAACAACAGGCCTTTGCCTGTCCAGCTCAGGACAGCCCTGGTTGCAGAGTTAAGCTTCCCAAGATGATCTGTCAGCAGGCACATCTGCCCTATGAGTGATAAGAGTTGTGGAGTGAATGTCTGGCCCCAAGGACAGCATATAACTCAGTGGCTGAGTGGCATGATGCCAGCTTTCGCAGCAAGGGCATTCACTTCAGTCCACTGTCAGCAGACCCATGGCCCTGGGATCAGCCCAAGGAGCATCTCCCAGGATGGGACCTCTACTCCTGCAGGTGGGAGGGCTGGGCTGAGAAGGGAGGCACTGTGCCTACAGAGACCCATGAGTGCAGAGCCAGAGGAGGGTGCGCGGGATGGTGCCCATTGTTGGGCAGTGTCTGATCACAGAGCCAAGAGGACAGGAAGGGATGAAGGGGAAAGTGAGTTGGAATCCGAAAATCCACCTGGGAGGCTCACAAAGAACTCACAATGTTTTCTACACACCTTGCCACCCAACAAAAGAGTCGTTTGCAATTGAAAGTGAATTTGATGAATTGCTGAAGAAATAAGGGCTGGTTACAAGGATACCCAACAGAGACCATTGCAGTGCTCATGTGAGATGCAGTAAATGCTGGAAGACAGGTAATGCTGAGAATCTACTCTTTCTCCAAATTCAGTGCTGCTGGGGCATCTGGACACACAAGCTGTGCCTTCCGTGCAGAAATGAGCGAGTCCCCTGAAGTCTTACAATGTGACACCCCTCAGTAGCTTCTGTCACAGGCAGGTAGGTGAATGAATATCCCTTGCTTGCTCCTGCAAGTCTCCAGATGAGGTAAAGCAAACAGTCCCAGAAAACCAAACACTAGGAGGCAGAAAACAGCAACCTGCACACAGAGACAAATAAAATAAAGCCTTTATGGTTTGAGGATAGTGGATCTTGAGTTACAGACACTCTGGAGAGAGCAGCTGCAGAAATAGGTGAGATCTGCATGTCTTATGAACATAGGCATGCTCAGGAAGTTATCCCATGTGGAGAGTCCTGTGCTGTGATTGCATTGCTGGAGGAATGGGGACAGCAACCCATGTCCCTCTTGTGTGGCAGGTGAGGCACAGGCTGAGTGCTGGGCCTGTGGGAAAGCAACTTCCTTCTTTGCAAAACAATGATGCTTCCTACTGTGATGTGGACAAAGACAAGGATGTGACAGCTGGGGTCACAAGGGCCACCTTGTAAGTATGAGAGAAAAGCAAGCAGATTCAACTATGGTTGTCCTATCAAGGGCTGCTGAGCCAAGTGCCCCCTCCTTAGGAGAACAGCATGAACACAGATGGCTTAACTGCATCTCACTGGGGTTCCAGTTCCCTGTAGGTAAGTATATGCTGAATTCAGACCATCCCACTGCAAGGTATCAAATACATTGTTTGTGTCCTAAGTAGTTAAATCTGAGCTGGTTCTATTAGCCACCGAAGGTGTAGCTTGCACTCAGGTGTGCAGAATTGCTACCCAAGGGTCCTTCTGCATGGGTGCTCCCTGGAAACAATAGTTCTATGTGCAGATCAAGGACTAAGTGTAGTAATATTTATTTCCAACATTTGTAGATATTACTCTCTCCCTTTGATTTTCAGCCCACCATACAACATGCTTAACTTCATAAAGAAACACATTTTACTGATAAATTTCAATTGTTGTTTACTCAGCAAATGATGCTCCTTCTAGTGGTCTGCTTCAGGGATTTCAATGTTTATGTTGTTTCATTACTTTTTCTTACTTCAGCAATAAACATACACAGAGCTGGCATGATGAGACAGTCAGACATTAAGCCCTGAGCTAAACTAATTGCACTTATTTTTTCTTTAATTATTTGATAATTAAATAAAATTATTATTTATCTTGCTATGCAGTTGGGACTTGTCATGATCCTCTTGTCTCAGCCTCCCCAGTGCTGGGATTACAGGTGTGCACCCTATTTTGTGCTGGCATGGCATGTCATACTGGTGATAGAACTCTGGTCCTCGTGCTTGCCAGGCAGGCACTTAGACCACTGAGCTATCTCCTCAGCCCTAAACTTAATCCTCTCTGAATAGAGAGGACTTCTAATTTCTCTCTGCCACATGCTTATACCTTTCAAGTGCAGTTATTAGCAGACAATACATACCCTGAGATCCCGACACTAAGGCATCTTAGACAACACAGTGGGACAGGTGGACAGTTCTTGATGAAATGCAGTTCTGCTACTAAAGGTTGAATTTATTTCGGATTCCATTGTTCATTCAGCTTACAATTTATTTATCTCAAGAAACTTTTAGTTAAGAAGGTGGGAAAAGTGTCTCTTAGGTCTGTGAATAAGTACATCCTAAATCAAAGACTAGTATGTCAGGTTTCTGCTTTAGAATTGTGACTAATTCTATCAGACAGAAGAAATAAAGTGACAGAATTTGAATTGGCTACATGCTCCTTTGAACTTTTCATACCAGATCTAGGTCTTAGAAAAGTCTTCTTTACAAAAAGAAGGAAAACAAAACTAAACAGAATCCTTCACATAAGCAGAGCACAGGGGCCAGGGTTCAGTCCCTAGTGTGTCGTGCCAGCTCCCTGGGGCTTGCTGAGATTGCAATTGAGACAGGGCATGGTAGCACAGGCCTGCAATCCCACCATTTGGGAGGCTGAAAACAGGAGGATCACTACGAGTTGGGTCTGCAGAGTGAGATCCTGTAGATTCTGTAGACCTTATACTAAATACACTTAAAAGAAAAACGAAGGAGAAAGAAATCTTGTGGTGCAGTTTTCCTTCGTCTGTCTCATCAATGATGGCATCCTAGAGAACAATAACACCTTATATCTCCAACTGTAGGAGAAGGAAGCTGAGGGTACCTATGTCTAGCCCATTTTCTGGTCCTAGTGAGTCTGCATTTGGTCATATCTATGCAGAAGTTGAATCAACAATTAAACTAATGAAATATAATTAAATTAAATTTGAAAATACCAAAGAGATAAGACAAAAACTATGTGGTCATTTGTAAGTGATCAACAAGCAGAAATTTGCAAGCATAGCATTCTTTAAAATACAAATCTGTTACCAAAAACAGGCTCACCACTGATCAAAACTAGACAGCTTACAACTTCACAATTCTTGGTAAAAATGAGGCCTTACCAGACAGAATTTTAACAGATATTAAAGAATAATTTCCTCAACACTGAGTCTTGTTCGAATTAAGTAGCCTAATCTTGACGATAAACTGACCGCTGACTGTGTCTAAGAAAGTCCTTCCCAGAGAAGGAAGGGCCGGCTTGCTGATGGCTGTGACATGTGCCTGTGGTGGCTGTGTCCCTGACTGGCCCAGGACTTGTGTGCTGCTGTCATTGACGCTTGTCAGTCAGCATAGACACAAGTGTCAAGAAAGCAAGCTCAGCTGAGGCCAGGAAAACACAAGTCAAGCTCATCAGTGCTACTCTGTCTCAGTTTGCGTGGGTGTGGCCCTTTGATGCGTATTACACTAAGGACAGTCATTGAAACCAACTAGTGCTTAGGAGGAGAAGGGGCACTTGGAGGGAAGGACTCTGAGGGAACTGCTGCTTTGAAGAAAGGGAAAGAATTACTGGTGGACTCTAAAGAGCAATTTGTTCATAATGCTCATATGAAATAAACAAACAACTTATCCCATGTCACAATTTTTGATATTCCTATGCATATCCAGATTCCACATGCACTGATTACTCACAGGTGCTTTCCAGCTGGATTCCAGCAAAGGGAACAGCAATCGCTCTCAGGTGTCTTACAGCAGCACAGGGCAAAGGTCTCAAATTTCTTAGTTCTGAGTTCTTCCTATTTCTGTGACATCAAAAGGCTAACATACAAGACATCTTGGAGCCTGAGCTGCCAGCCAAGCCAGGGGCATGGGCAGCCCAGGTGAAGGACTTGGATGAGCAGCCCTCCTCAAGACTCCTCCCTTCAGCAAGCTGCAGGACAGTGGGGTGCTCTGCCTGGCGGAGTCTGTCTCCCCAGTCTAATTGCAGCACATGAGTCAGAGGGCCAACTTCCAAAACAATCAAACGATTGTCAAATGTGATGTCTGGTACATAGTGTAGATGAACATTATTTTACTGCCAGTTACTAGTTTTAACCTTGTATTTCAGGGCTAGCCAAATAGGTCAGCATATCAAAGTGCCCACAAGTAGGCACGGGAGGTGGGGGTTCAATCCCTAGACCTGCTGTGCCAGCCCTGCCTTCAGGGAGCACTGAGACAGCAATTGAGACTTGGTGTGGTGGCGTGCACCTGGAATACCAACTCCCATGAGGCTGTAAACAGGAGAATCACTATGATTTGGATCTAGTAGTGAGACCTTGAACACCCTGTAAACTCTTCCCTAAAATAAAAAAAATAAAAATAAATAAAAATAAATATGTATTTCATGTTCACTTAAAGAAGGGCATCATACTTAGGATCATTTTTCATTTGACCAGTCCTTCATGATTTGCAGGATAGAGGGTCTGTTTTAGTGGCGTCAACTGTCTGTTCTGATGCAGTCCAGTCCACTGCCCAGCAGGGGTGTTTTGAGGGCTCAGAACCATCACTAGTCATAGTAGGCCCCCAGCGCGCTGAGTCTGATCCACAGCAGGAACCATCACAGTTGTGGGAATGCACACTCCCCAGGGAGTTTCAGCACATCTGACACACTTCTGAGGTTTCTTCTCCAGGGTGTCTTTCTGGGCATCAGCTACACTGTGGCCTCAGAGCTCTGACTTCCAGTCATGCTCAGAGATAAACCAATTTCCTCAGCCTTACCCTGCTCTGGCTTTCAGCAGAGGGAGCTTGGGGAACACCACAGGAGGAAGAAGCATACTGTCATTGTGGTGCTGAGAGAAGGGGTGCACATTGCACATGTGTGAAGCACTTAGGAGGATACTCCAGTCTCAGGTTCATGGTGCTTAACTCTGCAGCCTGGCCTGTCATATCTTTGGTTCAAATATTCTCATTAAGAAACCAGGACCCCTGACTCAAAGCCTCTGCCCAAGCTAGAGCCAGGACTGTGTCTGCTGTGTGGCGCTAGCGCAGACAACTGTGCTTGAGCGTTGCACCCACACTGCTCAGTGGAGTGAGCAGAAAGCCTTGTGTCCCCAGCACCGCCTAGGCTCCCCCTGGCTGCTCTATGAGTGCTGCTCACGTGCCACCCCCCTGCATGCGGAGCAGGTGGTTCCCCAACCCCAACCCGGCCCTAGCCCAACAGTACTGTAAAACATGACTCTGCTTGTCAACTAGCTAGTCAATATGCATGCTCTCTAAGGGACCCTAAGCTTTTCAAGTTTTTCCACATAAAAATGTTAAGCAAAAGCCACAGTGAAGGTTCGAGTGAAAGATATATTACTGTGAAAGATACATTGGTAATCATCCCCCTCAAGTTAGTTTCTCTCACTTGGAACACACTTATTTATTTACTCCGTCATTTTTGAGCCTTTCTGTAATAGGCTTGGAAGTGCTATTTCATGAGTGTCATTCAGAGGTGTGGATGCTGTTGCCTAGGGTCCCCCAACAAAGAAGCCAGCCTTTTAAGAACATCACCGTGCATTCTTACCCAACTTTCTTATCAGATCTGGCACCATGCAACTTCTGGCTACTCCCCCACGTCACAATGACCACAAAAAGTAAGCATTTTTAATCAATTCAGAACAATGGTAGCACAGCTAAAGGTACTCAAGAAAGAGGACTTCAAGTACACTGAGGAAAGTGATAAGAATAATAGGATAAATGTGTTCAAAGTGAGGAGAAATAGTTTGAGGAGAAGTAAGGGCAGTGTTATTTTTCTTTTCATTGTAATCACCTCAAAAAGTTTAATACAGGGTATTTTTTAGTCTCTCTTCATAGTGTCCTAATTTTTTTTAATCAATCACAATAATTAGTTTTAATAGAGATACCTTTTAAAACTGGTGCTATGATTTGTAGCTCTATATTAGACTCAAACAACCAAAAATAGCAGAGTGGAAGGTATTTTCCTCCAGAGAAGGCTAGATTTCACAATGCCTTGTACAGGAAGTAATGTCTGGGGATACAGCTCAGTAGCATAATGCCTGCATGATGAGCATGAAGTCATGAGTTTGATTCCTGGTACCTTCCCAAAAAATAAAACAAGAATCAGTGTCTTCCTCTATGACAAGGTCAGGGTTGGGCTTGCTACTTGCTATAAAACAGTAGGATTTCCTAAGTACTGATATACATGGCTGTGATGTAAATATTCTGTCTCTTAATCAAAGCATATACCTGTGTCACCCTGGGAAGGAGATTCAAAGCCTATCCTAGCAGGAAGGTTAGGCTTTCTACTGTCCCTAGAGCAAGAAATTTCTTTGTCTCTAAGGCACGACTCATATCTTCTGCCAATATGTACAGACTGTGGCAAATTCACTCATTAATTAGGAAATAGAGAAAGACTTCAAGTACAAGAGCAGGAGTCAAGGGCTCCATGGGAGCCTTGTAGAAGCTTTTCCAGCTATGCGTGAGGTCATCAGAGTGGGAGTACATTCCCTTTATGTGCTTCTTTCTCCTACCTTAGAGTTCAGGTACAAGGACATGAGATTAATCCATGGTGTGTAAAGTTTCCTTCCCAGATTAGCAATTTCATGTCCTGCAGTAGCCAATGCTTTGTGAAAAAACTTTATGTAGCCATGATTCCCAGCACCCGGTAGAACATGACAGTTCTGTGAGTCTTTATTTTGAGAAATCGAGCTTTAGGGTTTCAGCTTCTAGACAGGTATCTTTACAGTTCTCCTAAGAAAAAATTTTCCAGGCAGGAGCCATTTCCTCCTCCCCATAATCAGTACCACCTAACAACACCATTCACATTCACTTGTCCTCTAGTGTCTAGTCCATATAATTACAAATATTATAGAAGGTCAGATTGTCATCTTGTAGAGGAACATACTTTGCTGATTTACACCCAAATTATTAGTCTTTATCATTCTGTACAAACTCAGTAAATGTAAATCCGGGTTCGATTTTGTTTGCCTTTCTGTGTGGTACAGATGACAGGTTTTTCCTTAGATATCTGAGTCGGTCAGGATTTCCCTTTCCTTGTAACACATGTCTTAATGTCCCTTTCTTTTCTTAGTTGAACTACCAGGTGTCTTCTGGAATAATCCCTTGCTAAATGAGAAAAATCTGAAGGAAAAAAGACCCTGTTACAGACCGATATACACAGGAAGGATGTCCTCCACAGAGTTCTTCAAGGTGACTGAACAGGAGAAGTGTTTTTTCTTTTTAGTATTTTTGGAAGAGAAATTTTCTGTCCAACCAACCAATATGCATGCTGATTAAGTGAGTGCAAAAGACTCATATCATTTCGTTACAAAGTGTGATGTTGTTTCACTTGGCTCTATTGAGGATCTGTTGAATTATTCTAGAAGTAGACTTGAGTGTCAAAAAATGAAATGTTCAAAAACCTGAGAAAGACCCAGTGAAAAAAGAGAACTACAGTCATATCTTACTAATGAACACAGATGCACAAATCCTCAATAAAATACTAGCAAACAGAATGCAGCAAATCATCAAGATTATACATCACGGCCATGTAGGATTTCTCCCAGGTATGCAGGGATGATTCAATCTATGCAAATAAATAAATGTAATCAACCACATCAACAGAGCCAAGGACAGAAAAATCACATGTTCATCTCAATAGATGCAGAAAAAGCCTTTGAAAGACTCTAACATTCATTTATGATGAAAACTTTACAAAAAAATCAGAAGTGGTCTTTACCTCAATCTGATAAAAGCCTTCTTAGCAAGTCAACAACCAACCACATATTAAATGGACAAAACCTGAAAGCCTTTACTTCAAAATAAAAAGGAATACAAGGATGTTCACTGTCGCCATTCCTATTCAATATGGTGTGGAAACAGCCAGAGCAATTAAACAAGAGACAGACATAAAAGGAATAAGGATTAGAAAGGAAGAAATAGGGGACAAGGAGATGGCTCAGTGCAATCAGCCCTTGCTTAACATTATTTGTAGATGACATGATGTTCTACATAGAAAGCTCCCCAATCTTCATGAAAATGTTTCTAGATTTAAGAATATATTCAGTAGTATGGGAAATACAAAATTAACATTCAAAAATCAATAGAATTTTGGTATGCAAATAACAAACACACCAAGAGAAAAATTATGGAAACCACATCGCTCACAGTAGCAAAGAAAAGCTGAAATACTTAGGGATCGATCTCACAAAGCAAGTAAAATATCTAGAGTGAAAATTATAGTACTCTGAAAAAAAAATCAAAGGTGATTTCAGAAAATGGAAAGATATTCCTTGCTTCAGGAAAGGAAGAACCAACATTGTGAAAATGGTCATACTCTTAAAGTTTTTAAACAGATTCAATGCAATGCTGATTAAAATACTATTACTATACCTCACATGTATAGATAAAATATTCCTCAACTTTATTTGGAATGTACAACTCACAGAAAATATAAAAGGTCAGTGAAGAAGAAGTAACCCTTCTCCACTGTGGGTGGGTATGTACACTAGTAAAACCACTATGGAAATCAGAGATTCCTCAAAAAGCTAGGATTGGAGATCCCATTTAATTTACCTATACCTCTCCTAGATATTTTTTGCAAAAGAACTGAAAACACCATACCACTGAACCGTGTTTATAACACTGAAATTTGGCATAGCTAAATCTCAGAAATAACTCAAATGCCAATCAGCTGAGGCATGTATAAAAACGATGTGGTATTTTTACACAATGGAGTATTATATAGCTATAGAAAAGATAAACTCAAGTCTTTTATAGGTAAAATGGTGCAACTAGAAACCATAATTATAAATGAAAATAATCAGACATGCATACATAAACTTTGTATTATCTCCCTTGCTTAAGAACCTGAATGAGTAAATAAAATCCAAAAGGTACAATAAATACTGTGAGTAGAAAAAAAAAAATAGGTACTGTTCAAAGGGAAATAACAACTGGGATGAGAGAAAGGAGCAAAGAAAGAAATAGGGAAGGGAAAAATATATGCACATGTAGAGGATAGCTAGGATAATTGCATTGCTGATTTCTACTGGCCTATTTAAAGGATCAGTTAATGCTCAAAATTTTTCTTCCTTATAATTTCTTTTTCATTCATATTGGATACAGGCTTCACTATGCAGCTCTGAATTGCGGTGATCCTTCTGTTTTCTGCCTCTCCAGTGCTAGAATTAGGCATGCAACAACACACCCAAACTCTTTGCTTGACTCAGCTTGCCCTGGCGGTAGGGCTGCTGAAGCATGCCATTTTTTTTTTTTAATTTTTTGACCAACTTTGCATGCTAATATGTGAGAATATGAACAACTAATCTGAAGACAACAATATGCAATATAACAGGAATTGCTAAAATCCCATCACTTTTAGTGAAATTGGGTGGTTTCTCTCTCTCTTTTTTTTTTTAGCTATTTCTTATTCTTTTTAAAAATTTAAAACAGATAAAAATGCTTCATAACTCCTGAGTGACAAGAATAAAAAATTTAGGAAATAAAAATGAAACTTTTGAAAAGAGATTAAAGTATTTCATCTTCACCTAGAATGTTCTGGTCAGATTTTACCAAATGAGTGGTGATAATATTATGGGACCATCATAGTATATTCCTAAGAAAGACTCAAACATTTTTGATTTAGGGTTTTGGATTAGCACTTTGACCAACTGTCGTGCAGACAGTTTTATACAAGTGTGTCTGACCTTGGGCAGATTTCATATGAAATTGTAATTAAAACAATCCCCAAAGAAGTCTTAATGACCCCTATGAAAATCTTCTGGATGAAAATTTAACTCTTCCAGAAACAAGCCTAAAGTCCCAACTGTGGAGATTTTTTATTAAAGACATTAGTTTGTTTTAAAAATTAACCAATTTACTTTTTAATTAACCCTAAATTTTCTTGAGAGTCCAGCTAACACAGTCATAATACTTTTCTTTGGCATAAATTCCTTTTAGAAGTGAAGATTACATCTAGCACAGCAGGGATTTGGACCATAGATATTCTTATTTTGATTTCTTCTTTTAAGAGTAGATCAGATATTTGAGTGAAAGTTTGTATAGAACTCTGACTTGACTAATGTTGCCTTAGGGCAGCACAACATTTTCAAGTTATTGATAAATTGTCTGAATGCACGTATAATGCTTTGTCTTCCTTCTCTCTTTGCAAATGGAATGATTTTTATTAAAGAGATATTTATTTAACATGCTATAATTGAAATCCCACATCAACGTATAGCTCAGGAAGAAAGAGAAAGCCTTCAGGTATACTGTGGGCTAGATATAAAGAAATTCCATATATGGAGTGTTAAAATTACTCAGTGTGTTGGTGCTATGAAGGGTCTCTGGTAGGTGACATTGTCATGAGTCTGGAACAGTCACACATGGAATTAGTGTCTTTTAAAAGGTGGCTATAAGTTGGTCAAGCAGTGGCCATGACTTAACCAGATGACTGACACCAACAAAAGATCTACAATGTGCTGTGCATGGTTCCAGCATAAATCCTGAGGGAATTTGATTGATCTTGTCAGATATAAAAGTTACATATTTAATTATATAGTTAGTTCTTTAACTTGATCTTAACCTTCCAGCAGAAAAGTATAACCATGAGGTATAAAATGTAATGCCATATTAATATGCTGCTCTGTAAAAGGCTCAAATCAACAACTTCTGACAATGGCCAGTTCTGCTGATAACCCACTGCTTCAGTGGACTATTGGACCGTCTTGGGTTATTTTGCTGAATTCAAGTACCTACAGTCTTTACACTGTTTTCAAGTATGGGAAGGTCCTTTAAAGGCTTCTCCAAATACAGATTCTCTAACTGCAGTGGAACATCCGTCTCTGAAAAAACAAAACAGAAAAGGGGGATGTGTTGGGAGCCATGAAGCTAGGAAATAAATCGGGACTTGGCTCAGTGCCTAAAGCAAACAAGCTACCTCACTCCTGAGGTGAGCACCTTTTCTGGTTAAGGTCAGCTGTCAGCTGCTATAAAACCTAGCGTCATGTCTTTCTAACTGCACAAAAGTGTTATAAAGGACAGTTTCGTTGCAGCAAAAAAAGGTGGAAGGAAAAAATATATATGCATATGCATACACAAGAGTAAATATAGATATACAGTACTTTCTCTTAGTTCACTGAGAATAAAAGTTCATACTAATATTTTTAGACAAAATATCTTCTCGGCATCTTGTCCTCTGAATAACTACTATATTGTTATGTGCAATGTATTAATTACTGTAAACATCCTACTGACCTGCTTTAAAATAGTTCTGTTGCTATTTTCTTTTTCTCATCATAGAATAAAAATTATAATAAAAAATAAAAAGTGACTATAGAAGGCTTTTCTGCCTTTCCCATCATGTAAGGAAGAGAAAATCATTGCATTAGTTTTCTAGGACAAAATATTTGACACTTGTGACTTAAAGGAGGAGAAATTATTTTACCTTGTGGTTTATAAGATTAAGTTCATGTTTTCTATTGCCAGCTCTCAGGTAGAAACACAGTGGGAGGGGACTGCATTAGACTCATTGTATCATAGAAGCAAAGAAGAGGGAAAGTGTCACATGGATGGGGGTAAGGACCACATGGAGCCCCTAAGTCTTCAGCCACATCACCCTAAATGTACCCAGTCATCAGATTAGTTCTCAAGGAGCTGAAGAGTTGACTCAGTAGAATAAGCACTTGCCTGGCAAGCACAAGGGCCTGAGTTCAAACCCTGGTTCCACAAAAAAAGAAAAGATTACTTCTCAAGTTCATGATCTCCTCACCTACTTCCAAACAGGCCTCAACTTTTAAAAAAGCCTTTGAGCTCTGAACTCCACAGTGGATGGTACATGGATAAAGTTAGAATCCTGATCATCCACTCACGCCTGAAGAAATCTCTAAGGCAAAACAAGTGGAAAATCAAAATTAATCAAAATCCCTGTTCTCGGAAGCTAGGCCTTATCATGACTGTTAGACAGTGAATCTGCCAGTGTGTTGATCTACAAGTTTTAGCTTTCAGAACTGTGAGAAGTAAGTTACTGTTGTTTAAACTGTTCAGTCTGCATAATTATGTTATTGCAGTTTGAGCAAAGTAATACTTCTTCTGTCTTAAGCAACTTGAAAGGACAAAATGCATGAAATAATTAACTTATAACATTACCTACTATTCACCATAAGACAAGGGAGATGAGAAGTAGCAAGCACTTGGTGAGCTCTCCACTGTTATCTATTTCCTGCCTCCAGAATGCATAGCTCAAGGGCCAGCAAGATAACTCAGTGGACTAAGTGCCTGCTTGGGCAAGTGAAGCAACCAGGAATCCATCCCCGGAATCACGTGCCACACCAGCCACAGTGACCCAGACAAGTCCGCATGTGGTAGTCCATGCCTATAATCCCAGCGCTGGGGAGGCTGAAAACAGGAGGATTATTATGAGCCTGGGCTGTGTAGTGACAGCCTGTGCCAAAAGTAGGATTCACAGTGAACAGGAAAGGTCAGAGCAACCAAAACCACTCCAGTGGATCCTGCTGAGATGACACAAAGATTTGAGAGGCCAAGACCTCTAGGCTTTTGGCAAAGACTTCCACATAGAAACATGCTTGCAAAGACAGATCTCCAGGTGACTCCATTAAGGCACTGGGATGTGCATAGAAGTTGGGAAAATAAATTAACTTGGAAAGAGGGGTCAAACAACTTAAGACAATAAAAATATGATGGCTGTTGTGCTCATTGAATTAATTGCAAATAATTGAATGTACTAATTAGTCAAAGGTTTGATTGTCTTAAGTTAAACTATTAAACAGAAATTGATAACAGAAAACCCATACACATTTTGAAATATTCCGAAATTTCACAACATGCTTATCAATAACTTCTGTGATGAAGAAGACATGATTGGATATGGTCTTTAGGGTAAACTTCTTGGCATAGTGTGTGCTACGGTTTGCACGTTTGCATGTCTTCAAATTTCACACACTGAAAAGCAGCTGGGGAAAAGGTACTATTGAAAGGTGAACACATTGGGAGAGGGTGAGGTTATGCGGACTCTGCCCTTCTGAGTGACATTGAGGCTCTTTTATTTTATTTTATTATTTTATTTTATTTTATTTTTGGGGACCCTTTAAATGGGTTGGGGGGAACTCTCTGAGCCTGTGTGCCTCCCTTTCTTTGGCGGTGTGAAGACACAGCACCTGCACACCAGGGCAGAAGCATAGAGGAGCACTCCTCAAGACTCCAGACGTGCTTCTCTCTATTTTGCATGTGCTGGCCTCTAAACATTTGAGAAACAAAATCACAAGATTTTTACCCAATCTCAGATCTTAGGAAATAGTGAGATTGATCTTGCGCATAAAGGAAAGGGACTGTGTGATAGAAGTACAGGAGAAGGCACGGGGGAAAGGAAATGAAGAAATGAATTAGGATGTCTTACGTACATGCACCAACTCTGTACAAGGAATATAAGCTTCGTATACTGCACACATGTACCAATGAAGGGAAAATTAAGGAAAAAAGAAAAGGAGAAAGGTCTCACGATGACATGTTTCCACTGCAAATAACAGAAGACAAAAGTTAAATAAAAAGTAAATGAGAAGATATGATTGAAATGATGAATTGAGTCATATTTTTTTAAAGTGTCAACTCACAATACTTCTGTGGAGCATTTATATTTTCATCAGTTACCTGTTTCTATCATAAACAAGCGAGTTTCAAAGTTGTTCAAACAAAAATACCCAACATAGAAGGGACAGGAAATCACTGCAAGAGCTCGGAGTTGTTCTTGGGTGACCCGTAGTTAGCTTACCTCTCTCAGCAGTGGCACAATAAAGCGATGTGGCTTCCTTTAGGTGCATTTTGTAGGTGAACCTAAAGAGAACCTGCTCAACTTCAGTGAGCACCTATATCTTAGGAAACTGAATTTAGTAATTAGTGATGGCTAAAAGTTTGCTCCTATAGTCAAAAATGAAAAATGTTTGTGACATACCCTTCTCAGTCTCATATCAGCCTGTGAAACAAACTCATGACCTTTCAACTGTAACTCTGACAGCTATAAAGAGAATCCTTGTTAGGTCTTTATGATAATTGTGAACTTTGTTCCTAGCTGTTCATATGGAGAATGATTGTGTTTTTACATGAAATACACTCACACAGATGAAATTTATTAAAAACACACTCTTTTCACTCTTACCACAGGAATCATGTATTACATGTGAAAATAACTTAATTTTGCAAACTCTGTATTTGTACTATTCTAGACAGATATAAAACAGTAATTATCTTTTATTAAGATGAAATTTGAATCTGAAACGCTACCTATATAATAAACTAATATTTTTAAAAATGTTACCAGTCCTTAGCCCTCAGTTGAAATTCCTAGAGACCATCACTTATATCTCCTAGAGGGAGAACTGTGATGAATTAATTTTTATAATCCATCATCACCCTTTTCCCCCACCTGTGTCATATATCACTTTTACACTTGATTGCAGAGCTTATGAAGCTAAATTTTAGAAAATATATCATTTCGTGGCCACCTAGTATACTACATGGTTATGTGGTCTGATATTTTCTTTTATTCCAGAGTCTTTTAACAAAATTTGAAATTTCTATCCAGCCAAGTCCTGTTGCTAGCATTTTATAGTTACTTTCAGACACCAAAAGCAACTTCACGTTTTGATTCTTGTGGCGATGTGGCACCATGTTTTAGCTGGGTAATCAGGGATTCCTTGCACAGGAACAGCTCAGCAAAAAAAGTAAATGGGTTTTAAAAACAATTGGGCAATTAAAGAATTCATGCTGGGACCTTCTAGAGGAATGTTAGTGGAATCTTCTGTTTTAGTGGTGACCTGTCCCATAAAAATCTTTCAATTGTCTCATCTTGAATTACATAAGAGCAAGGAGCAAGCAGCTGAACACTGGCTGTTCAGCATGCTTAAAAGCCTGTGAGTAAAGGAACTGTATAATGAGCAGAAGGAAGGGAGAGTCCTGGGAAAGGTCTTGTACCTGTCTCCCCATCTTGAGATTCAAGGAACTCAGGTGCTACTGAGGAGGAGGATACTCAGGGCTTAGACCGTTGTTATGACAGTTAAAGTCCCTGACCCCCAAAGGGCCTGCATGTTTGAGCCTCAGTCCCATGATGGTATCACTGGTAGATTGTCCCATCCAGTAGGCCAGTTAACGCAGGTCACCTAGGGGAGGAGAGGGGACTGACGAAGACAAAGAACGGGTGTGCGAGAAATGGAGACAAGACAGGATTCTGACCAAGTCTTGTTTATTCAAGGAAGCGATACAGCTTATATAGCAGAGGGAAGGGAAGTCAATGTCACTAATGATGTAAGTATATTAGGGTAATGTTATAGGCTAACAATACTCAGGTGATCAAGTAAAGGAGCACGTGACAGGAAGTCTAACCAAAGGAACACGAGGCAGGAAGTTATGATGCAGCAATTCTACAGGAAGTGTAACTTATATCCATAAAAGGAATAGAAACGAAGGCTTCTGGACTATGGTGCCCTCCACAGTAGATGGTAGGACTTTTCAGAAGTGGTAACCTTATGGATGTCATGACCTTGAATGAATTGTGGGGCTTTATCCCCTCTGATTTCTTTTCCTTCCTTGATCCCATGAGAAGGACAGAGTACCTCACTACACATTCTCTGCCACTGCTGTTGACAGCCCCACCAGTGGGTCCACCTAGTCCTAACTGGAACCTCTCAAACCTTCTCCTTACTCAAGTTAATTATCTCAGTTGTTTTGTTATAGTGAAGGAAAGCTGATTAACACAACAGCTTAAACTATACAGACTTTTGATCTCATACATTAATCAACCTTAAAAAGGGATGGAAGCTCCTGGTCAGAAGGACTGAACTTTGTTTCTGCTCAGCTCTTGTCCCCATCTTCTGGAACCCAGTATGCCTGCGTGGCTAAACAGTAATGGGAAGCAGCATTCTGTCTTCACATGGGACACACTGGCCACCATAGGAAGAAAGGGGGTCTTCCTCCCTCCATCACTGAGGGACAAGCACACAGTTCTTGGGAGTTTTTGTATCTCCTTGACCAGAATGACAGGTTACACAGTACCTGTACCAAATAGAAACTTGGTAGAAAATTCAATGCATCTCCTGGGTCACCTGGGATATCACGTGCCGTGGGATCCACAGCTGAGAATTGTGG
This sequence comes from Ctenomys sociabilis, assembly GCA_004027165.1. Taxonomy (NCBI): domain Eukaryota; kingdom Metazoa; phylum Chordata; class Mammalia; order Rodentia; family Ctenomyidae; genus Ctenomys; species Ctenomys sociabilis. The sequence continues at coordinate 24,923 of PVKA01010204.1, read as the reverse complement.
CCTGCCCCAAACCCCTCCCATTCCATGGGACTCAGTTAAACCCACACTGAAGCCACTGATGATCACCTACTATTTTCAATAAGCAACTTGTTTTCCAGCTTTGGGTTTTGTTGTTCATTTTATAAAGTTTGGTGAGGATTACATCTATATACAGCAAAGCAAATATCTATGGGCATGTTGCTATCTGTATTCACGTTAGCATGTTGTGCTTTTAATAATTTTTTTCATATATTAGTTGGGGCATATAGTGAGGGAACATGTGGGATAATGAACAACTGACTAATTAAATTAATTCAGTCAATCAGGGCTGGCCAGATAACTTAGTGGACTACAGTGCCTGATTAGGTAGATGCAGGGGCCAGGGCTCAATCACCAGACTGCTGTGCTGGCCCTCCCCCTGGGGCACGCTGAGACAGTGAGTGAGACTTGGCATGGTGGCGCATACCTGTAATCTCAGTGCTTGGGAGGTTGAAAACAAGAGGATCACTATGAGTCGATCTGTGTAGTGAGACCCTGTAGTCCCTGTACTAGATAATAAATAAATAAATAAATAAATAAATAAATAAGTAAGTAAAATTCAAGCAACCACAGCGTTTAGGAAGTTCATGTATGATATACAGAACATTGTATGCATGTGAATGTGCTAAAAATGAATTATTAATTTAATGCACATCTATAGGATAGAGTATGTGTAAATGTCTGTCTTAGTTACTTTTCTGTCATTGCTGATGCAAAGCACCTGATGTCCAAAGTTAAAGTGAAGAAGGTTTATTTAGCTCTCAGTTTGTAGAGGTTTCAGTCCATCATAGTGTAGCTCCAAGGCAGGTTGGCATGGCACAGACACCACAGAGGAGAAACCATTCGTGGTACCTAGAAGACAATAAAGAAAGAAAGGGACTTTAACAGTGCCTTTCTGCCCCTTTTGTGTTATCCACAGTACTTACGGTGTGGATACAGATAGTAACGTGCTAATAAAAATTTGCTTTACTGTACCTGGATATGATGCTCAGTAAACTTTATAAAGTGAATAATGAAATCACCCTTAATCTTAGTCCCCTTCCACCTAGCATTGTTCCACAAATCAGTTCTAACATCACACACTCTAGACTCTGCTGCCTCTGAGAGATTGCGACCTATAATCATCTGAGACTCTGAGAAGACATCTAGATACAAGCCATAGCAGTGTGTGTCTGGAAATTTTTTAATTAGCATTATCTATTCGCCCAGCTCTAAGGTTTCTGCTTCCAAATTAGAAAAATAAGTCCACATCCTGGCATTCTATATATCTGAAATATATTTGCTCCAATGTACAAATAAACATAGTAGACAAAATGAGGAAAGCTTTTTGAAATAACTAATAAAATTGTTAACGCTGAGTATTTGTTATGCTTTGTAAGTCATAGAGTTAAGTTCTTCATGTGAATAAATATATGTAATATTAATAAAACCTCTATAAGGTAACTCTTGCCACTGATTCTGTTTCTGAATGAAAATCTGAAATCATTAAAGGGTCAAGCAACATGCCTAAAGACATATGCAGTTGGCCAAACCTTTTCAGGCAGAAATGTAAAAATGCTATGGCAATTTTGAGTCAATAAATATACACTAGTAGGAGTACTGAGAGCTGATCAGACCCTTGGATACCTGTAGAATGGATAGTAAGGAATAACGGAAAAGAAAGAAAAATTTCAAGGTACAAAGGGACCAGGAGTTCACTCTAGTAGACTGGCTAGGCTTCTTCCTTGGCGGTAGGCTCATTTTTGTTGATTATAAAGAAGCATGGATAAGAGGCATAACACACGATTCTTGGAAAAGTAAATATAGAAAATGGGTGGATCCAGCTTAAGTAAATTGGGAACCCGATTTGCTCTAAACCCAGATGGCTTTATTGTCCTGAGCAGATGCTCTATTGCCTCAGGAAGACTGGGTTATCAGCATTCCCAAGTAGCAGACAGCATGCAGCTTTCCCTGTACCTCCCTGTTCCTGAAGCAAGGTCTCAGTGACCTCAAGATTATGGAGGCTTAGGTCATAGAGTTGGGTCCTCATAATCTGTCACATAGCCTGGTCTCCAACATGTCAGTGCATAAAATATGACTCATGAAAAACAGGTTGAAAGTATTTTGCATGGAAATCATAAATGGAGAGATGTATGAACAGTCAATCAGTATGTGACAATCTCTATGGCTTGGACACGAATGATGTCCACCATTGGTCCACTGTTAGACCTCAGGGTGGTGGTTGTGGGAGTTCTGTGAGTCTTTGTGAGGTGGGCTTTTGCTGGAGGGGCTGGTGGGAAATCCAGTCAGCATGGGAGAATGTCTCTAATGGACATTGTGGGTTCCTGAAGGTTCAGTTCCCTGCCCCTACATCCCGGTCATAATATATATATTTCTAAGAACCTGTTCCCACCATTGCTGGAAATCCAAAGCAATGGGACTGCCTGATTTTAGACTAGAACCTCTAAAACCATGAGCCAATAAATTGCTCTCTGTATATTCACCATCTAGGATATTTCACCATAGCAACATGAAAGTGAACAATAGCAGTGTTTCTAACCTGCACAGCATTTCTTGAAATGCATTACTCATAGTCTTCTATATATTGTTTCTTATATTTTATAATTATCCAGAACATATTTGAGATCTGAAAACACTATCTTATATGATTGAAACAAGTTAGCATTTTGCAAAAGACCATAAACATTAATGGCATTGCATGATTTTGACAATGATTTTTCCCTTCTCTGGGTGATATAATTGTAGTACAGTGAATGCTCAGGGATGCTCTATGAACAATTTTAAGAAAAGTTTTTACAAAATCTAACACTTAAAATTCGAAATAATGGAGCATACATTTCATACCTTATTAATCAGCCTTAACTATTGAATTATTATGAACATTTAAAGCTAGTTTCCAATGTTTAAATTCAGTCTTCTCCATAGGATTTATAATGTCTTCAGTTTAAGAAGGCAGTCATTCAACTTTCTATTTCTGAGCAAATGAACAAAAATAAAGGAACTTGGGAAGTCCTCATGTTTAAATAAGAATGCACATTCCTAGAAACAAAGCAAACCAAGGCTTTGTTTAGGTTACATAAACATTATGTGAGCTGCCAACCTGTAGTAATAAAAATGAATATTAAATGAACGTTCTTACAAACCTCAGAACATTTTCATTACTTTGCTGTTTGAAATTGAGATGGCTTATGCATGATTACCTAAAGGAATGTTCATCTGATACAATTCACAAAAAATAAAGATCAAGGCCCAAACAAAAATACAACTTACTATTTGAACTTTTTAATGGATTTGCTTTTTTGGTGCAATACCTGACCACTTAAACTTACAATGCTCATTTTCTAAATGGGTCGTAGCATCCTGAAAGAATCCTTGGTACAAGAGTTGAAAAATGTCTTTTTTTTTTTTTTTTTTTTTTTTTTTTTTTTTTTTTTTTTTTTTTTTTTTTTTTTTTTTTTTTTTTTTTTTT
>PVKA01010204.1:0-21336 GCA_004027165.1 Ctenomys sociabilis | reverse complement strand
AGCTGAAAAATGTCTTATTACACAGACTGGAGTTTTAGGTAAGTGATGAGATTTCCTTGGACCTCAGGTTTCTCATTTAGGGGAATAAATGCTATGTAAGTTAACATTTTCAAAAGCATTTAATAATCCCTAATGTGCCATGCAAGAATGTGGTACTTTATCATTATCATTATTAACATGGAATTGATTTAAACTTCAATTCTCAGTTAAATTAGGTTTAAATTTATTCTCAATAACATTATCTGACAATCAATTGTCGTTTATGTCAATGTTGACTAATTTCAGAGACTTTTAACTACCAGATAAAAGTATTTTTTAAGCTTTATCAGGCTTGCTGATCATTTTTCCTAGATCTATAATATTCATGTTTATTGCCATTCTGTGTTAGTGCTTTTGATCATAGTCTTTAACTAAATATTTTAGTTTCTGCATAAAAATTCAATAAAAATAATAAGTTTTAAAATACTGATGTGAGGCTGGGGAGATGGCTCAGTAGAATAATTACTTGCCTGGCAAGCACAAGGGCCTGAGTTAAATCCCTGGTTCTGCCAAAAAATAAAATAAGATACTGATGCTGTTTGTTATTTCTAGTACCCTTGATGTATCTACCTATTCTAAACTTTCTAAACTGAGAGTTTCTAAATTATAACATGCTGGGGTGAAATTATATTAGCAATTATGAATTCGTAGTACGTTTTTCAAGGCTATACTTTCAGGGATCATTTCTATAGTATGTAGTACGTTTTTCCTCTCCTACGATATAATTTTTAATAGTAATATAAAAGTCTATTATAATTTACAATAATTTAAGATGGCATTCAAGCTATATAGTATATGTACAAAATACAAGATAGATTTTTAGTGAAAAGTAGAATAACTGTTTCTACTTTCATGCCCACACCATCCTTCATTAGAAGTAAGGGACCAAGTTCCTGGTTCTAGAATACCGTGTGATGTTGGGAAGAATGGAAGGCAGAAACAGTCACACTGGAACAACATCAGTTACTTAGGACAATAGAAAGCCAAAGAAAATGACAAATAAATGGACTGATGGTATTTTAATTACGAGTTGAAAATTTGAGTTTTAAGATTCAAGTTTAACAGAGTTAAACTGTGAAGACTTGCCTCCAGAGGATGGCTTCTCACCTTCTGGTGAGACTTCCAGGGCTTGGGGAGCTGTCCGCAATGCATGATAGGTCTGAGTGCAGCGAAGGCTCCCTAGGAGCAGACACAAGCCAGTCAAGTTGCGACTTCCTGCAGAATCAAAAACAGTTATAAAGGTCAGATTCCAATGAACAGGATTGTGTTTACAGAATGAAGGTGTCTATTTTCTCTTGTTGCTGGGACAAAATATCTTATGTCCAGAATTAAAGAAGGGAAAGTTTATTAAAGCTCAGAGTTTGTGGAGGTTTCAGTACATACTCAGCTGGCTCCAAGGCAGGGTGGCCCGGCACAGTTAACAGAAGAAAACAGCAAAAGCAACAAGAGCAGAATGGGAGGAGTAAGCAAGCAAGATTCGTTTCCTCCCTTATAAGCATTCAGGCCATCAGCTTCAGAGCAGGTACAGCATTCACACCCACAATCTCAGCATTGCTCTCTGAGTCAATCACAAACTCTAGAATCATGGCCCTTGATTGCATGGGGCTTTTGGAGCACAACTAGACACAAGCCAAAAGAAACAGGGAAGATGTTGGATCTGGGAAAGGTTGAGTGGGTGAATGGAGATCATGGAAATGATATTGAAGGATTTAGGCTTTCCCATTCAAACTGAAGGATGCGTAGCTGTAGGCCCGGTATGGGTGTGATGGAGCTTGCCCAGAACGCACCCAGGCTGATGAGACCATGTCGCCATCAAGGGTACAGACAGAAAATAGCTGTGATCAGTGTGATCTGTGGGCAGAGAGAGAAATCAAGGATTTCACGGTGTGATTTGTGGCAAAGACAGGAAGAAGTCATGTGAATGAACTATGTGAAACAAAGAAATCGACAACAACAACATAGTAGTGCCCAGCGTTAAAGTCTCATCTTCAAGGGGCCTCTATGATGCTAGAAGAAGGAGCACTTGATGTTTCCTAGTGAAGGTTTCTCCAGAAAGATAGGAAGTCAATCAGGCAAATGGTCAGCACATAATGAAATCCCATACTCCCAAATATCAAGTTAGGAGTGACCACTGTGGAAATCAGTGTGGAGAATCCTCAAAAATCTAGAACTAAGGGCCGGTGGTATAGCTCAGCAGACTAAGCGCTTGCTTAGGTAAGCGCAGCGGCCAGGGTTCGATCCCTGCTTCCGCTTGCCGCGCCGGCCCCGCCTTCGGGTGCGCTGAGCCGGTGATTGAAGTCTGGGCGTGGTGGCGCGTGCCTGTAATCCCAGCACTAGGGAGGCAGAAAGCAGGAGAATCACTATGAATGTGGGCTGCATAGTGAGACCCTGTGTACAAAAAAAAAGAAAGAAAGAAAAAAAAAAAAAAAAACAAACAAACTTTGGGGCTGGGGAGATGGCTCAGAGGAATAAGTGCTTCCCTGGCAAGCACAAGGGCCTGAGTTCAATCCCCGGTTCTGCCAAAAAAAAAAGAAAGAAAAAAAAAAAGAAATAATCTAGAACTAGGGCTCAGTTTGACCCAGATATTCCCCCTCTTTCTATCTTTCCACAAGAAAAAATATCATACAATAGTGATGTATACACATCCATGTTTGTAGCAGGAACTTGTAATAGCTAAATCTTGAAAACAACCCAAATGGAATGGACAATAAGGTTGTGGTATTTCTATGCAATGGAGTACTAGTCAGCTGTAAGAAGGATAGAATTGAGACTTTATAGTAAATGGATGGCACTTGAGACCATACACATGAGTGCAATAAATCAGAATCACATGTATAAACATCATATCGTGTTTCTGGTGCAAGGAACAGAAGGCATAAAATAAAGCTTAAAGTGAACAATAGATATTGTAAAATGGGAAGAAATTGTTCAAAAGGACAAATGAACTAGAGTGTGGGCAAGAGGGAGAGACAGTAGGCTATAGAGAAATACGCAAGTCAATTTTACTATTAGTGCCTCTTAAGCCAATTTTAAAATAATATTTGTGTTAATATTGATTGGAAAATGTATTATACCCATATCTTGTACACTGATCAACTACTTTAAAGATTACAACATTCAATTATTAATTTCTGTTATTCCCCTATATTGCTTTTATAAACTGTAGTTTTACCTATTTCCCATAAAATAAAATAAAAATTTAAACGGGAATAGCCCACGTGCACTGTGTAGCTAGCCTTTCATTCCTTTCTATTTTATAGCTTCTAGGGAAAAATGAATTTTTCTTCCTGCTTTCTCAAATACCATATTCTCCCATTGCCCTGACTCTTCAAACTTGGCTGTGGAATTTCATATTTTCTCTGCATCCTTTGTGTGTTAGGAAAAGAAAATGCTTTTCAGATTAGGACAGAGCAGCTTCAGGATTAAAGTTTGGAAACTAAAATGAAAGAGAAGTTACAATAGTTTCAAATAAGCTTGAAAGAAATACAACACTAACCATCACATAAATACCTGTCAGGACATGAAGAGTTCTGGGAGGAAATTGGGATGTATTTTGAGAATATTTTCAAAAAATCAAATCAGGAGAACTGTTTATCCTCAGAACTCTGCATTTAGTTTTAGATAACCCTGTGTAATTTCCTCCCCTCTATGTGTCCTGGCACCACACGCTGTACCAGTCCCATCTCCAGGAGAGCTGAGCCAGCCACCAGACTGGGTGTGGTAGACACACATCTATCCCACCATTGGGGAGACTAAAAACCAGAGGGTCATTATGACTGAGCTGTGCAGTGAGATCCTGTACCAAATAAATAAAAAAAAAAACACTCAGATGATACATTTTCAATATTTAATACATTGCATATTATTGTCTTAGTGGTTATTTATTGTATAAGATGAAAACATGATGTCCTGTCTTGAACACTATTAAGACAAACCTCTCTATTCATTGAATTAAGAGAATGGAGCTGTATATCTATCCTAACTATTTTGAGTACATAATACAAAATAGTCATTCATTTCTATCTCACTTTTTTGGTTAGTTCTATCAGAGAAGGGCATTCCATTGTCACTTATTTTTATTTTTTTAATTTAATTTTACTTTATTGAAGAACAAGTAGCAATCAGACAGTTTCAAATCAAATTAGAAGGGCAGATCCAATAATTAATACATTGCACACTGTTTTCTTAGTGGTTTTTTGTTGTACAAGGTGCATACATGACATTCTATGTACAAACATTATTAGAGCAGATGTCTACAATCAATGAATTAAGGGAATGTAGCTTATACTTGTCCTATTTTTTTTAAGCTGAATTATAGTACACTATCAATAATGAATACTTTCTACCTTGTTATCTTCCTAGTGGTTGTCCATAGTACAAGAAGCCAACAGAATGTCCTGTCCAAAAACTATTAGTGCAAATCTTGCTTCTCATAGATTTATGCAGAAGTACTGCATATTTATCCTAACTGTGCTGTTTATACGGACACAGTGTGGTTCTTCCTTTGTACCCACTTTTTTTGTTTACTCCTGTCAAAGATGGGCATTCCATTGTCATTTAATTATTATAGGTGCCTGAACTCAATGAAAAAAAAAAACACAATCCAGAAATCCACAATAATAGTGGATTATCTGAAGAAGTTGTTGAGTATATCCATTTAAAGCTCAGCTTATTATTATGGCCTTATTTTATATACCTCATTTTTATACTTTTCTATGGGATGGTTAAGACCGAGATAAAGCAAGACCTATACAAAAAAATAATGCTTTTTTACCTTCTAAGGACAGTCAAGTTCCCTCAGGGTTTAACCTGTAGCCCTATACCTCATTCTGTAGATCCTTTGTCTGTGTCAGCCATGTAGATGAGTCACGGCCATTGCTGATCAGTTTGCTCTCTGTGAGAGTCTGAGAGAAAGTTTTCTCTCCATGTGACTCCACTTAGGCACACGATAGATCATTGATTGGCTTCTTCTGTGGCTCCATAATCTCCTTGATCAGAAAATTTGGGGCACAACTGAGTTTCATGATGGTACAGTACAGGTTCTCTTATGTTCAGAGTCTTCACTGACTTTGAAAGGCTAGGACCAAAATGTTGGCTGATCTTGGGGCCCTTCCATTTCTCCAAGTTTTGATCTGTGAACTTAGGTTGTTAATCATCCAGAAGAAAAGCTGATTACCTTGGGACATATGGTGTTCAGTTTACCCTAACTATATGACTAAATTCTTTTCAGTTGTTGTTATATATTACTATTTGTATTTCTACTTTTGATTTCTTATACTAGGGAGACTATGTGATATTTGCACATGTGTGTCTGGTCTATTTCACTTATGAGTATATGTTCAAGTGGCATCCATTTAAATATAAATACTTCAAGTTTATCGTTCTTTATAGCTGAGTAATATTCCATTGTTTAGAAATACCACATCTTTTTCAACCATTCTTCATATGATGGGCATCTTGGTTGTCTCCAAGATTTTGCTATCAGAAATTGTGATGCTATAAACGTAGATACACATAGATCAGTATGATATGATGTTTTCATTTCCTCTTGGAAAATTCCCAGTAGGGTGATAGCCAGCTGGAATTGGATTTTCAGTCCTACTTTTGTGAGGAGTCTGCACTCTGACACCACAATTGTTGCACCAGTCTACATTCCCACCAGGAGTGCAGAAGTGTTCCCTTTCCCCACATCCTCTCCAACATTTGTTGTTGGTTAATTTCCTTATGATAGCCATTCTGTCTGGAGTGAGATGATATCTCAGTGTTGTTTTAATTTGTATTTCACAGATGGCTAGCTATGTAGAGCATTTTTTCATATATTTATTTGCTTCTTATATGTTGTCCTCTAAGAAGTGTGTATTCATCTCAGACACCCATTTCTGGATTGGGTCTTTATATTTGAGGGCCCTGACAGATCTTAGTTCTTTATATATTCTAGAGAGCAGACCTTTGTCTGATTGCTTATTAGTTAGGATTTTTTCAAAATTTGTGGGTTGTCTTTTCACTTTGTTGATAATTTCTTTTGATGTGCAGAAACTCCTCAAGAAGAATTGATCCCAGTAGTTCATTCTTTCAACTGTTTCCCATGTGAATACATATTTGTTCATGAACTCTTTACCTACCCCTATGTCTTCAAGAGTTTCTCCTACTTTCTATTCCAGGAGATTGAGTGTTTCTGTTTTAATGTTTAGATCTTTAATCCATTTTGACTTTATCTTAGTGCATGGTGATAGACCTGGGTCAAGTTTTAGTTTTCATTATGTAGAGAGCCAGTTTTTCCAGCACGCCTTGCTAAAGAGGCTATCTTTCATCCAGCATGTATGGTACCTTTGTCGAAGATCAGGTGGCTGAATGGGTTCACAGAGGCTTCTTCATCTTTTAATGTATTCCATTGATCCTTGGGTCTATTTCGTTGCCAATACCATGTTGATTTTATCACAGTGGTTTTGTAGTATAAATTCAAGTCAGGAATTGTGATGCCTCCTGCCTTGTCTTTGTTGGCCAGGACTGCCTTTACTATTCTAGGTATTTTCTGGTTCCAAATAAATTTTAGGAACGATTTCTCTATGTCTGGGAGGTATGTTGGTGGCAGTTTGATAGAGATTGCATTAAATCTGTGCTACACTTTTCGGAGTATGGCCATCTTCATGATGCTACTTCTTATCCAGGAGAACAAAATATCTTTCCATTTTCTGAAATCCTCCATGATCTCTTTTCTTAAGGTGTTGTAATTTTCCATGAAAATATCTTTGACTTCCTTGGTTAAGTGAATTGCAATGTATTTCATTTTCCATGGTGCTATTATAAAAAGCATTATTTCTATAGCTTCCCTCTCAGTGTGTTTGTTATCTGTGTAGAGGAATGCCATTGACATTTGAGTATTGACTTAGTATCCTGCTGTGCTACTGAATTTCTGAATCAAGTAGCTTCTTAGTGGAATTTTTTGGGTCTTCCATGTAAGGTGTCATGCCATTTGCAGAAAGTGATAATTTAATTTCTTCTTTACCTATTCTCATTCCTTTTATTTTTCCTTCTTTTCTAGTGGCTGTGGCTAATGATTCCAAAGCTATATTGAGGAGGATGCATGATAGAGGACATCCTTGTCTGGTACCAGATCTGAAAGTAAAGCATTGCAGTTTTTCCCCATTTAGAATTATACTACCCATTGGGTTGTCATAGATGGTTTTTATCAGATTGAAGTAGCGGCCATCTATTCCAATTTTCTGTAGGACTTTGAATATGAATCAGTGTTGGACTTTGTCAAAGGCCTTTTCTGCATCAATTGAGAAGATCATGTGGTATTTAGACTTAGCTCTAGCGATATAGTGTATTACATTTATAGATTTGCATATATTGAATGATCCTTGCATCCCTGGAATAAATCCTACCTGGTCATGGTGTATAATATTCTTGACGGTTTCCTTTATTCTATTTGCTAGGATTTTATTGAGGATTTTTGCATCTATCTCCATGAGGAAGATTGGTCTGTGGTTCTCTTTTTTAGTTGTATCCTTTCCTGGTTTTGGTATCAGTGTAATACTTGCCTCCAGGAATGATTTTGGGAGGGCTGCTTCCTTTTCAATTTCACTGAAGAGTTTGAGGAGTGTAGGGATTATATCTTCTATAAATTTCTTGTAGAATTCAGCTGTGAATCGATCAGGACCTGGACTTTTCTTTGTCGGAAGGCTTTTTATTATGTTTCATATTTCATTGGCTGTTATTGAATTATTGAGAGTTGTTATATCTTCTTGATTCAGTTTTGGTAATTCGTATTTTCTAGGAATTGGTCTATGTCTTCTATTGTGTGACAGAAAATATTCTCAAAGTAGCTACTGATAATCTTCTGAATTTCCACTGGGTCTATGGTGATTACACCCTTTTCATTCCTTACTGCTTGTATTTGAATTTTTTCTTTCCTCTTTTTGATGAGTTTAGCTAGGGCTTATCAGTTTTATTTAATCTTTCATAGAACCAGCTTTTGATTTGTTAATTCTTTAAAAAGTTTTCTTCATTTCAATTGAATTAATTTCTGTTCTAATCTTTATTATTTCTTCCTGTCTTTGAACTCTGGTTTTGGTTTTGTCTTTGTTTTTCAGATGTTGAATGTGCAGCGTTAGAGTGTTTATTTGTTCCCATTCTGTTTTCCTAATATGTGAGTTCAGAGCTATAAACTTCCCTCTGAGGAGTAAACAACTCTCAATAATTCATCACATCCCATAAATTCGAACAAGTTGTGCTTGAATTTTCACTGAATTGCAGATATTGTTGAATTTCTTATTTAATTTCATGTGCAACCCATTGGTTTCTGAGTAGAGCACTGGTTAATTTCTATGTATTTAGTTTTTTTTTTTTTTTTTTTTTTTTTTTTTTTTTTTTTTTTTTTTTTTTTTTTTTTTTTTTCTGGTTCCTTTTGTCATTTATTTCCAGTTTTATTTCACTATGCTCAGATAATATGCATAGGATAATTTCTGTTTTCTTACATATACTTAAGCATGACCTATGGACTAGTATGTGGTCTGTTTTAGAAAATGACCCTTGTGCAGCTGAAAAAAATGTCTATTCAACTGTGTTTGGTGGAACGCTCTGTATATGTCCAGCAAGCACATTTGTTCCAAGCTCTGGTTCAGTTGTGCTACTTCTTTGCTAATTTTTTGTCTCATTGACCTATATTTTTGCAAGAAGGAAGTGTTAAGGTCTTCTGTTCAGATTGTGTTCTTGGATATAAAATTTTTCATGTCCATTAACGTTTATCTTTTCACGCACCTGTAGTATTTAGATGCCAATGGAATGCCCATCTCTTACAAGCCTAAATAAAAAAAAAAAGGATACAAAGGAACGACCATTTTGTATTTGTATGTACAGAATAGATAGTATAGATATACAGCTACTTTTGCTTAATTCAATGAGTAGAAGGATTTGTACTAATCGTGTTTGGACAGGATATCCTGTCTGCTTCGTGAACTATGGAAAACCACTAAGAAGATAACAATGCACAATGTATTAATTCTTGAAACTGTCCTATTTATCAGGTTTGGTACTGTCACATTGCTATTTGTTTCTCAATAAAATAAAATTAAAAAAAAACATTTGTCTTACATAGTTGAGTGCTCTAGTATTTAGTGCATAAATGTTTATGAGTGTTAGCTCTTCCTCTTGAACTTTTTCCCAAAACCAGAATATAGTGTCCTTTTTTCTTTCGTTTTATCATTGTTGGTTTGTTGAGACGTTTCAGATCAGGTGTGCTACTCCTGCTTTTCGCTGAGGTGCTGGAGCTGGTAGTATTGTTTTCTGTCTTTTGACTTTCAGCCTATGAATTTCTTTATGAGTTAAGTGTGTTATTTGATTTAGTTTCCTTTTTTTCCCGTTATTTATTTATTTATTTATTTTTAATTTTAAAAATTTTTTTATTTTTTAATTATTCTTTTTTTATTTTATTGAAGTACAAATGTCAATGAGACAGTTTCAAGACACTTAACCATACAGATTCGATAAATTAATACATTGCAAACTGTTTTCATAACGTTTTGGTATTGTACAAGGTGCATACATGATGTTATATTTACAGATATTATTTTAGCATATGTCTCTTATCAGTGAATTAAGAGTGTAGCTGCTTACTTATTTTTAGTTTCCTAATCCACTGTGCCAGTCTATTTCTTTTAATTGGTGATGAGTCCATTTACATTAACTTTTACAAGTGAGATGTATTGACTTACAATTCACATGTTATTTATCTGCTGATGTTTACTCCTTCTTCCTTTTTCTCCTATGTTTAGTTGTTTGCCACGTTTAGTTGCTTCCTTCTGTTCTCATTCATGGAGTTCTGATCATTTTGGTCTCTCTCTAGAACATCTTTCAGTAGTCCATGTAGTGTTAGCTTTGTCATCATTAAATTCTTTAGTTGTTCTTTGTCATGGAAATATTTCACTTCTCCATCAACCTTGAAAGAGAGTTTTGCAGGGTATAGTAATCTGGGCTGGAATTTGTTTTTGTACAGGACTTAAAGTACACTGCTCCATGCTTTTTTTGCCTTTATGGTTTGTGAAGAGAAGTAGGCTGTAATTCTGATAGGTTTTCCTTTGAATGTGATCTGTTTCTTTTCTCTAGCTGCTTTCAGTATATTGTTCTTGTGCTGGATTTCTGAGATCTTGACTATTATATGTCTTAATGTGTTTTTATTTGGGTTGAAGTTATTTGGCATTCTGTATGCTTCAGTAACCTGAATAACAGATTGTTTCCTCATATTTGGGAAGTTTTCTGCTATTACTTTTGCCCATATTTTTATATCATTTATATTGCCTCCTTTCTCATTGATGCCTATTAGTCTAGTGTTGTTCATCTTTGCATCGTCTTGCAATTGATGAATTATTTTTCCTGCAACCTAGTTGTTTTTAAGGTGTCTTTTTTTTTTTTTACCTTTTCACTAGCTACAATGTCATCTTCAAGATCAGATGCTCAACCTTCACTTTCACTGAAACGATTTTGCAAGCTTTTGATTGAGATTTTAAGTTTGCCTATATCTCTTTAGCTCTGCTTCACGTGATGTATTTCTTTCCTGTATTGCTCATGCAAAGAATCCATCATTTTTCTAATATCCTCTATTTTTTAATCTTTCTCATCTTCAGAAGCGGTTATTAATTTTTTACTACAGAGAGTTTTTCTGATCTTATTTCCTATATATCTTTCTGCATGTGATTCTTTACTTCATATTCTTTTAATTCAGAGATTTCTTTTTCTATTTCAGGGGTTATTTCTAATCTAATTTCTTCTATATCTTTCTGAAGTTATTTCTTTACTTCATAGGCTATTGTTTCAGACATCTCAGCTGTGTGATTCCCAGTTTCTACTGTGCTAGTGTTCTCTTCCCTTTTTCTGGGTGTGTTCAGGTCCTGAGATTGCATTTTGCACCTTCATTTGTCATTTTGTATAGCACTGACCTCCGTCTAATCTTTCATATAGATCTTTGGTGCCATTATAAACACCTATTGAAATTCAGGTGCAGATCTACTAAGATTGATTTCATCCAGATGTGCCTGACTTGGGTCTGGGTGCTGTGCTCAGCTTCTTCGTGCTGCAGTCCTTATAAGTGAACCTGTTGTTCTCCTCTGGCAAGCTGTCCTTCTCCTGGATTAGTTGGGTTGTTCTGGCCTCAAGTCTCTCTACAGGAACTTCAGCTGCAGAGTTTCACCCCAGGCCTTTTTGCCAGGTTTGGGATGGGTGTGAACATGTCCAGGAGGCTCAGAGGAGTATGGGAGCTCTCTCACACACTCCCTGGGCCTGAGCTTGGGTGGATTGGAGGGTTGGAGGGTTCCTGAGAGAGCTCGGTAGGAAGGGTCTGGAGAATGCGATGGAATGTCTCACTCATGGGGCTGGGCTGGGCTTGAACCAGGAAGGTCCAACCAGTGCAGAGGAGCATGAGAGCTCCCAAGTTTTGAATTTAAGGACAGTAAAGTGATGACCTCTCATTGTTCCATAGAAAACTCAACCATACCATGCAGTTGCCTACTTATATTTGTCCACATAAGACCATTCTTGACATATAGGACGTATTTCCACAGTTTAACAGAAGACAGAATGTAGAAAATCAGAGCTGCAGATAATCCTGAAATGTCCATGCTGCATAGATTTTCAAAGTTTTAAAAGGCTCCTAGACTGAATTTCAAGGCTGTCAACAACTGGTCTTCCATTCCTTTTAAAGGTCATCTTTTCTTCAACCCATCCTTTTATTCTCATCCTCTGCATGTATATGAGCAGGTGTCATTCTGAAGTTGCAGAGGAAGGAGAAAAAGCAGAGGGACAGAGAAATTAGTGTTAGCTTGGTCCATTAGAGGCTGGATTTTCATGGGGAAATTTATGTAGAAGCCAACCCCCACAAGCCCTGCACTCTAATCTTTGCAGCAGAGTTTTCCTCCCCAATTTACTGCTGCATGAGCCTCATGCTGTGCTGTGCATAGGCCACAGAGCTCAGGAGAAGACAATGGCTTGTAACTCTGGCTGCTCACTGCATTTTTAAATAGACAAATATCAACATTATTTATGTGTTCTAGGGATTTCAATAAAACCTTCTAAACACTTCCCATTTTGTAGAAACCTTCATTCAGAATCTCTTGGATTTCTAGCATTTCAAAGCACAGATGCAGTTCAGGATACATTAAAAACTACTATTCTCTACTGATGGTGGCTTCTTCTCACTCTGCACCCGAAATCAATCATTGTTTCCCTAGGAATCACCCATTTTCAATAAACTTGATTTCTATGAAGAGCAGTCTCTCTTATAACCTCATCTGAGTGAGATCATGCGCAGTGAATTCCTTGTTCCTCTATGATACAAATTATGTGCAGTTGTGCTGCTCCTACCTCTTAATTTACTTCCCATTCTTGCCTGTCAGTCAAACAAACAATGAATGCTATGTCTGTAAACAATTTGAAGACATTAATGCATTTGAATTTTATTGAAAATAAGGCAATGACTTACTATTGTCCTGATGGGAAAGTAAAGCAGAGTATTCTGGACCCTTCTTATACTTTCCCATCTCAATTTCCCCCATAGAGAAAACTCCATGTAGTTGAACTGTGCATATAAACAAATCCTAGGAACTTGTATTTGAGTTCTTCTAAGCATTCACCCTGAGAAAAGTGAATATACCTACATCAGCAGCAGAAAAGTATCCAGCTGTAGAGGCAGTGCAGTGGAGCAGACCCTGGTGCCTGAATCATCCAACTCTGTGCAGTGATTAATAACTTCCAACGAACCTTAGCATGTGCAAGACCCTGAAATGGCAGAGTCAATTCAATTCATGGAAATTTTTCCAACTTATCAGCGGGCGCTAAGCAGGCTGCCCATGGGATGGCCTGGTAAATGGTTCCAAATGCTGTGTCAACACCGACCTATGGGTTGACTCTCTCCTAACTAGGGGATGGTATCGCTGCTGGCGACTGGAGCAGGTGAGGAAGGGATAGGCCAATCCTCTTTCATTTCTAGGCTGTAGTAGAAATCTGGTAATGTTCTGAAGTGAATCCTGTGTTGTTGTACACACTTGGTGATGCTACCAGTAATCTATGATTCTTACGTTTTGTAATTTGAATCATTAATGAAACATTTGATTGCAGCATTAGCAACTCCCTTAATAAAATGCTGTTTGCCTTTATGTGGATTAGTACTACCTTAAAAGACTTTAAATATCACTATATGTCATCTACTTTTCCATTAAACAAAGCAATAAAGAAAGATATGCCCAAATGTCATAACAAGAATCTCAAAGTAATATTGAATTTATCTAATTTGGTCTTGTCTGATAGCCACAAACTAGAATATTCTTTGTATAAACAGGAAAGAAAAATCTGACAGCACATTTTTTGAAGTTGAAATGAAATACCTTAATCCACATGAAGCAACAAACAGTTAAATCCAGCAGTGAGCTGGATGTTATCATGATAAACTGAAAAACACATAAAATACAATCTTCCAATTTTGTTTAGACTTCAGCTTTATTGAGGTTATTTTTAGCCACAATGCTAAGTCTTAATAACATTTAACCAAAACCCTGAACATGTTCCCAGACATGGTGTCACTTCTTATTTTGTATTAGATAGGAAACTTGCCCTCATTCGACGTTATCAGGAACCTGGAATCTCATTAGGTCTTTATGGTAGGCTTGGAGAATGTCCATGTGACCCCCAAGGAGCACAGCCTGGTTTCCATCAAACTCTCTGACTGTTCTGGGGCCCTGATGAAACATTGCTTTGGAGAGGAAAAAGCCGAGCCTAGGAGATACACAAAGAACTGAGGAGGTCCCGTGATGCTGTGCAGTGAAGCTGGAGTAAAGGACATGACTTCAAGAAGAGGCTGTGGCACAGGGGAAGAGGCTGCCACAGAGGATGTAGGTCCAGCCCTACAGCTGCAAGCATGCCAGCACTGTGGGGTGTGAGGCTGGTGATGCTAGGCACACCGCGGGTGTCCTCTTTTTCTCTTGCTCTTCTCCCGTGTACTGAGCTCCTGAGATCAGATCCCCCCAGCAGTGCTTAAGATTTCTTCCCCCATTTCTGGGAGTAGGAGAGAAGTAACAAGATCACTGTGTGTTAGTTAGCTTTGTCTCTAAAAGCAGCTGAGAGAAATCACCTTACATTACAGGAGGAAAGGTTCATTTTGTCTGCTGGATTCGTAAATTTCAATCCATGTTTGGCCCAGTTCCTTTAGCCTCACAGGGAGGTGAGCTTCAGGGAAGGAACACGTGCAGAGGAGGCTGATGGGAAACAGAAAGCTTACTCCCCAAGCCCACTAAGCTGTGAATCCACAGATACCTTAACTCACCGATGGAGTTAAACTATCACATTCCCTGAGCTTCCCAAAGGCCTAATCTCTACATGAGGGGAATAACCTTCAACAGAATAAGCTTTTCGAAATATTTCAGCACAAACCATAACACTGATCAGGTGTGGCTCAGACTGCAGCCCCTTGGTGTACCCCAAATTCCTGTGTCCCTGCACAGCTCCTTATGAAACACTACTTAGGGCAAGATAAGTGAGCCAGCAACCAGCAAATCCTGTCCTCTGTCACCCAGTGGCTTAGTGAGACAACTGCTTTCAGAGACAAAGAAGATTAGGATGGTGTTTCAAATGGATTAATATATAAATCAAAGCGCATAAATGAAACTTTTACTGAAATTTAATCATAAAATATAAAAATGTATTCTTTCAGTGCAGGAAATCAAATCCAAGGATTTACACATGCTGAGAAAGTGTTGTAGCACTGAGCAATATCTCAGATCAATAATGTCCTAATTTTTATTGGTACTTGCATGGAGCACATAACAATTACAGTCATGTGGAGTTAGTTCATATATACGTAGTACAAACTCACTCTTTTTACATTCCTTTTCCCTCTTTTTTTCATCTCTTGCTCCCTTGCCCATTTGTAAGAAGATGTATCTCCCTGTTTCTCTCTTTACCTCTCGGTCTCTGTCTCTGTCTCTGTCTCTGTCTCTGTCTCTGTCTCTGTCTCTCTCTCTCTCTCTCTCTCTCTCTCTCTCTCTCTCTAAAATCCCATAACACATGCTGGCCTCAAAGTTTTGAACTCTTGCTGCTCCTCTATGTCACCCTCTCTGATACTGAGATTAGAAGCACACACCAGAACACCTGGCTTTACTTTGACTTTTCATATAAGAGAAAGTGTGCAATGTTTAACCTCACATGTCTGATTTATCTCACTTAAAATTATGGTATCGAGGTCCATTCATTTTCCCCAAAATGACTCAAATTTATCCTTTATCGTAGCACAGAATAGTTTTCCACTGTATGTAAATACACAATAGTATTTCTCAACTGAAGTACACTAGAGGTGATCCTCACAAACATGAGAAATTGTACTAGTTCCATTCTGGTTATACAGCATGTGAAAAAAAATCACATTAACCAATTTAAAAAAACTCTACAAAAATAATCTAAATTGACATGCATTCATCCCTTAGTCACTTGAGAGTCCACTGTAAATCTTTATAGCATTTCTGTAATGAAAATGGAACATGCAAGATGAAACAAAACTGTATCAACAGGAAAGAAAATTTTATATTTAGTTTCCTAATTAATTGCTTCAAACTTATAATTCAAGGAAAACAATTTAAAACTTCAAATTGTCCCTATATTTATATTGTACAACTTAAATTATATACATAAAATACCAATTTTACATGAAGGTGCAATATTGATATAAAATAAGCCATTGCTAGAAGCTGCAGAAATGTCACTAATATGGAATTTCTTTAATATTTAAATGTAGAATACTTTAGAATTCGAAGTTGTCCTCTCAGTTGAAAGGTTTTATTTAAATCTTTTTCTTTTGGAATGGTCTGCAGGGTGTTCAGGGTCTCACTACTAGATGGGACTCACAGTGATGTACCTGTCTACAGCTTCCCAAGAGCTGGGATTACAGGTATATGCCACCACACCTAGTCTCAATTTCCATCTCAGCACACCCCAAGGGTAAGGCCAGCCCAGCCCAGCAAGCCTGGAGATAGAACCCCTGGCCCCTGAGCCTGCTTGCATGTGCTCTAATCTACTGAGATCTTTGGCCAGCCCTATTTGAATCTATTTTATCTGTCTACTAAAAAATCTTGGATAAATGATTGTAAGAATTTAAATATTAAGTGAATTGTCAAATACAAGGACTGAACTACCTTATTTTTCTAGTTCATATAAAAGACAATTTTTTTTAAATAACAACTTTATTGAACTGAAATTTGCATACTATATAATTCACAAAAACAAAGAGTACGATTCAGTAGATTTTTAGCAAACTGACAGAGTTGTATATCGATGACCACAATCAAAGGAGATTATTTTCATGTCCCAAAAATAACACTCTCCCAAGAAAATTGAAAACAAATTTACTCTTCTCTATAAATATAGAATAACACTGAGCTTCTAGCTTCATAAATTTTCCTATATTGGAAATCTTTTAAAATTGTATTCAAAATAGACAATGTTATAACAACAATCAGGACCTTAACATATCCAAGGTTATGGAAATCCTACAAAGTGAGCTTTTACCCCATATTGGAGAGGAACTAGAAAGGGACAGCAGAAACATACTTAGAATAAAAATAACTTTCTACATGTCAATCATGTCTATAGTCTGTTATTCTCTTCATCTCACCTAAAGGGTTCAGGCCCTTATTACATAAAATGGATCAACAGATATTAACTGTTGTGGCTGGTGTCTAGCTATCCTCCTGAAGCCTTGTGAAATCATGGAGCAGATTCTAGAGTTAGTGATTAATTCATGATCCAATGCTGGGGTTATGGCTAGTGCTACAGGCAGGTAATCTTAATTCAAATACAAGGAAGGTGGAGAGGTCAGCTAGCAGCTGCTGCTCGTCCTTTGCTCTTTGCTGTTTTCTGCCACCATGAACAGTTGCTCTCTGCCATGTGCCAGGCTGCCTTGGAACCACCTGAGTATGGACTGAAACCTCCACTAGCTGTGAGCTAAATAAACCTCCCTCCTTTAATTTTGGGTGTCATGTATTTTGTCCCAGCAACAAATGAAAAGCAACTGAGACAGCTGCAATTTTAATTTTGGATATGCACAAATATGTTGGCATATCGCTGCATAGTTAAAACTCCCAGAAAAATTATGTTAAATACATAATTGCTAAATTAACTTTACATTAATAATTTTCAGAGATAGTTCTAAGCATGTATTTCACATTTATTCACTCACCTTATTTTCTAAAAAATAACAGTGAAAAATTTATAATTGCTTTGTATATTTGATGAAATCCATCTGTCTTATTAAACCAAAGCTGAATAGTTGCAAAAATCCATCTGAGGCATCCTCAGTTTTTGACAGAGCTGATTAATTGGTTTCTTCCACTTTGCTAGCTGTTATTATTTCAAAATTATCTAAGTCATTCATTAAACACATGAAAAAGTAAAACCATTTTCAATACAAATAAGGTGATGCTTTCACTTTCTAGAATGTCCTTAAATATGACTGAAATGTCTACTGTGGGAAGCTGGGAATAATTCTTTGGAGTGCTTTCAAGTGAGCTTGGTGTATGCAACTTGAACAAAATCATTTCACAAATATTTTATTGTTATGTGACTCCCAGCAAAGAGTTTTATACATACAGAGTCTGTTAAAACATGTAGAGACTTCAGGAAAAGAAAAAAAAAAAAAAAACTATCTTGGTGGTATTTCAACAGATGGCATCACTCTAGTGTGGTGGACTTGAGAGGATGCAGGTATCGCAGAAAGCCCACTGCACTGCTGGCCCTTGGAGAAAAAATTAAAAATACATGTGCAGCAGTTTCAGTGGCCAAGGCTACCCATGATGTGGTTCTTTGTGTACTAATAAACTTCTGGAAGCTAAAGGTTCTCTGAGGGACAGAGAATATAAAATAAGAGCACATCACGTGGGGAGATTGTGTGCCCTATTTTATTTATTTTTAAATTTTATTTTATAAGTCAACATGTGGGTCACATGATGACTACATCACCATTGGAAGATGAAACATGGACATAATACATTTACATCCTTTTTAGCATTTCCTCTCCCTCTTTCTCTCACCTCCTTTCTTTCTGCCAAGGTCCCTTTCCCTATTTCCTATTATCTTTTATTTTGCTCTTTAATTTATTTATGCTTTGGGTTTTTATATAAAACAAATCATGTGATATTTAATACAGCATGTTTGATTTATTCCACTGACCACTACAGTTTCAAGATGTACTCAGTCTTGAATGGAAGCATTTATTATGTATCTCCGGCTTTATATGCTTTCAAATACTGTTCAGAGGCAGATAGAGTTGAAAGAAACCAAAGTAGAACCATATTTATACACATCAGCAAGTGGAAAATTTAAGCAATAAATCCAACCCCAAATAATGCACGGTTGATATATGTGGAGTTGCATTCTACACTTCATGCCAGCATTTTATACCTAATAGTGCATGAGGATAGCACTTTACTGGGTAAATATTGAATCTGTGACAATGCAGTGGGCTTTCTGCTTGCTTAGTGTGGCAAAACTCACAACCAAGAAATTAAAAAGGGAAGAAAAGACCATTGTTTGCAAGAAGGGAGAAGGACCGTGGAGATAATTTTCAAAGCAGTGTTTTTCCGAACAAAGAAGACAAGGGACACTTATTGGAGAAAATTTCACATGTTCATGTAGAAAAGATTCATCCTGACAGGCAGAGTTGGGTACAGCTGAGCACACTCATTTTGAGAACATATACCATATTTCCAAAAATGGTGGGTGGCAATTGCTAATGGAGCCCGTTTACATGACTGATGGCTCAGTGCACAGCCTTGGAGAAATAGTATGGAGATCGTCAAGGCACTAAAACTAGATGTACTCTACTCTGTGACCTGGCCATGTCACTTGTAGGTGCATATTTGAAGGGAATGTAGTCAAAACACAAAAGGAGACACCTGCAGGACTCTGTGCTTTGTGACACTTTTTGCAATGACTACGCTATAGAATCAGGTGCGGTGCCTTGTGACAGATGACTGGATAAAGGAAATGCGGTTTACACACACAGTGGAGTACAGGCCAGCCATAAGGAGGGAAACCTGGTCTTTACTGGAAATGGATAGAACTACAGGTTGTGTTAAGTGAAACAGCAAGACATAGAAAGAGAAGCAAGCTATATTTTATCCGACACTTGCAACGAAAACCATGATGAGCTGGAAGTAGAAGTGTTGTCAGGCCACGGGACAGAGAGGAGTGGAGAGGAGAGAGTGGAAGAAGCAACTGGACGTGATCAGTGCACGTAGTGTACGTGTATGAAAACAGCTCAAGTTGCATTAATATGACCCACTAATATAGGTTTATAATTATAAGTGTAGCAAGATTAACAGCATTATAATAGCAAAATTTACTTTAGTTTACCTAAAAAGAATGAATTCAAAGCCTCCATGATTTTGGCTGGTTCCCTGTAAACCTTTCTTACCTGAAATGAAGAGAACAACTTTGAATGAGTATTGAAGTAGTTAAAGGCACAGAGCCTTTAACTGAGTCCCCAACTGTTTGTGAATCCCTAAAAGCACTCATGAGGTGGCTGGCAAGCCTAGCTCCCTCCTCCTTAAAGCTGTGGAATGTTAGAATGCAGAAGTGAGTCTCAATTGCTTAGACAATCTCCTAGTGAAGAAAATTTAGACTACTTCCAAATTCTAGTTATTAAAAACAGGTTGCATTGAACAGCTCTTTGGAAACGAGATGTAATCCTAGAGGGTCAAAAAGCATTCTGTGTTAAAAATTATGGGTACATTACCAGTTTCTCACCAGCCTGAAACATATTGGCACTTTCCATAATGCTGAATATTAGAATATTTTAAAACTTTGCCCTGTCTGATGCTACAGAAAGAGCACTTCTGGAACATCCGCCTGCCTGTCTGCCTGCTCCCTGCCAAAATGCCTGAATCTCTGAGAAAACAACACAGTGCTAAATGGAAACAGTTGAAGCTGTTTCGAATGAAAGTCTGCCTGCAGCAATATTTCTTTCATCTGAATGCTAGTGGTTTTTCATGTTCTTAAAGTTCTACTCCAAGCTTAAAAATCTGTGCATTTTTTTTTTCTATTCAATTACAAAAGCCCATTCTGTAAGATAATCTAATGGGTATTTCTTCATACAAAATGTTTTATACTATAAGCATAATTTGATGATCCTGACCTTTATCTTAATTGTACATTAATAAAATGTGGCTAATTACTCTCTCCAACAGAATTAGTTTTGAAAGATAAGTTTTTGTAGCCAATGTTTTACATTTTTCACTTTTACTATAGCATCTGCTATACAGCTTAGACTCATAGTAATCCCCCTGTCTCAGCCTCCTGAGTTCTGGGATTACAGGCATGTGCTACCACCCCCAGTTTTGGGACTGGCATGGCATTTGGTACCAGGGATCAAACTTAGGACCTTGCTTTTGCCAGGCAGGCACTTATGCTGCTAAGCTATCTCCTTAAACCCTGGAAGATAACTTTTTCATGTAAATGTATGGAACTTATAGACTAGTGTTTACAATAGACATCAGGAAATTGGAGGCACTGAATTTCACTTATTTTACTTTATCATTTGTGATGAAATTAGATAACTCAGTTTTTGACTTACTATGTTGGAGAAAAATGACCATTCTTGTTTTATATACTGTCTTTTTTTAAAGTGTCAAAACTCAGAGAATGTTTTTGGTTAGGAAACTACTAAGCTAAAAGTACTTGCTGACATTGTTTTAGAAACAAAGAAACAAAGATGTATTTAGAGGCAACTAGTGATAAAAAAAAAAGGATATAACTCTAATTTCATGTTTACTTTTAACATAACATTACCTTCTGTCTGGACTTTAGCTTTACATTTAAACATATCTGATTCCTCTCTGGCAACTCAAATACATTGAGAAAACCATGCAATCAGTTAAGAGAAGTGAGGGACTTTTCATAGAACCCCGAGGAAGTCCATGATTCTGTTAGAGTGGCTTAACTGGCATAGCTCACTCTCTAATTTGTCTTCTGTTATGGAAAATTGGCAGGCAGCTTGTCTTGGTTACTTGTCTCTCATTGCTGAGACAAAATACCTGACACCCAACATTAAGGAAGGAAAGGCTTACTTAGCTGACAGTTTGTGATGGTTTCATTCCACACTCAGCTGGCTCCAAGGCAAGGTGGGACATGGCAGCAGGGCAACAGTTCAAGACAAGGCAGCAAAAGACAGCAAAATGAACAACAAATGGGAGGGAGCAAGTCTCTCTTCCTCTCTTATACTGTAAACCGGCTACCACACACACACACACACACACCCGCCCC
>PVKA01010203.1:0-65306 GCA_004027165.1 Ctenomys sociabilis | reverse complement strand
CAGGCTGGTCTCGAACTCACCAGCAATCCTCCCGCCTCAGCCTTCCCAGTGCTGGGATTACAGGCATGTGCCACCACGCCCAACTATGATGATCCCAATTTTGTTAGCAATACCCAAGGCATCACAATCAGGAGCCAGTTGAACATATGCCCTCTTCTCTCCGTCAGACCTGATTAGGGTATTGACCTTGACAACAGCAATGTCATAGAGCTTCTTTACAGCTTGTTTGATTTGGTACTTATTAGTTTTGACATCCACAAAGAACACAAGTGTGTTGCTGTCCTCGATGTTTTTCATGTCTGACTCTATTCAAGGGGAACTTGATGACGGCATAGTGGTCCAGCTTGTTTCTCTTGAGGGCACTCTTCCGAGGGTATTTGGGCTGCCTCTAAAGCCACAGTGTCTTGGGACGACAAAAAGGTGGGGGACATTTGTATTTTCTTCTTTTTGTGGCTGTGGATACCTTTCAGCATGGCTTTGTCAGCCTTCAAAGCTTTTTCTTTGGCTTCAGCTTTGGGAGGCGCAGGGACTCACCTTCAGCGCCATCTTGGTTTCACCCACTTTTCCATAAACTCTTAAAACTTGACTTTACTGCTGAATAATAGTGTGCTGTGTGCACATCCATGCTGCCTTTATCCTTTCATCTGTTCACAGGCATGTAGGCAGCTTCAGTAATTCAGTTCCTGTGAACTGTGCTGCAGTAGACATGGGGATTGCTGGGTCACTATAATATGATGACTCTCAGTAAGACCCCGGTGGAGGTAGGTCTAGATCACATGCAGCTTCTACGTTACTTTTCTGTAGAATCTCCATAGTGATTTCCACAGTACTTGTAACCACTACTCGCTAAGTTTCTTTTTCAAGTTCCATTCTACCGTCTCCCAATACCACCACATTTAGAGACCAGGCTTTTACTCTATGAGCCTTTGGAGTCACTTGTTCAATCCCTCTCACTGCCCTTGCACCTGTATTACAAAGTCTTATGTATGATATATATTCACTCTCACCCTTGATATAAGGTGAAGAGGTTCTCCTACTTGTTCTGCTTTCAGTATGTTTCAGCTATTGTTTCGACACTTTTAAAGAAGTTTTTTTTTTTTAATTTTAAGAATTTTTTAATGACGAAAATGCCATTGAAAAATCAAACAAAACCAGACTTGGTAATACTTTAAATGAGAAGTGTTGATTTAGAATCAATGCTCTCTGATTAATTTAGAGACTGTTAGAACCTGGCAACTTGTAGTTGCCAGGCATCCTTAATTTTTCTCTATAATTTTTGCAAGCTTTCTGTATAAAGGTCTTCAATATTACATGTTAGATATATTGTAATGTGTTCATCCTTGGATGTATGTAGATTATATCATTTAAATTTTTTTCCCATTTGCTGCTGCTGTAATCTACAAATGGATTACTATATTGACCTTTGGTTTAGTAAATTTGCTAAGAAAAACTTCTTAAATTCTCTTGCCTCAGCTACTTTCCCCAAAAGACTGACCAAACACCACTGACCCTTACATCTGAAGTTCTGAGAGGAGCTCAGAGCACAGGGCTCATCTTTCAGGATGCCATCTTTGCCCCAGTCCACAGCTCTCCGTGATGCCAACTGTGCAACAAGCTTTGCTTCTAAGGGCATGTTCTACTTTCCTACTGGCCCTTAACCCAAAGTTTGAATTGAATTACCTAATCTTTCATTCCTAAAATTAATTTCGAACTTCTCTTATTGGACACAAATTAATTCAAATGAAAATGTAGAGACATTCTTCCCATTGAATTACCCTTAGAGCCAAATTCATCCTTACATCTATTAAAATGGTACATGGGATAGGTGAACATATTCAAAATACGATCTTCAAGGAAGTTTATTTAATGAGTGTAGGAAACTAAAAGAAAACATTATTGTGTAAGAAGAAAATTGTTTTTCTTATTTTGTGACACAGGTATTATTTTACCCAATAAAAATGCAATCATATTTTTAAATGAAAATGGTAGGCATCAATTAATGAGTGATTATTTCTTCTAAGCTAAAACTACTCCATGTTACCCAAAGTATAAATAAATTAAAGTGCAGAGTAAAATATAGATAACAAGAAACCAGGAGATAGATCATTTGCCCATAGAAAGGTGATCAAGAAGTGGAGGGAGGGGGAAAGAAGGAAGGGAAGACAGACATAGACAAATCATTCCTAACATTTATTTGGAACCACAAACGACCTAAAATAGCAAAGGCAATCTTGGCCAATAAAGACAAGGTAGGAGACATCACAATTCCTAACTTGAAATTATACTGAAATGACACTGCGATAAAATCAACATGGTATTGGCAACAAAATAGACCTGAGGATCAGTGGAATAGATTAGAAGATGCAGAGGCATCTACAATCACAATCATCCCTCTGATCTTCGACAAATGGGCTAAACAAGCTCACTGGAAGAAAGATAGCCTCTTCAACAAATGGTGCTGGAAAACATAGCTTTCTACATGCCAAAAACTAAAACTTGACCCAGCTCTATCACCATGCACTAAGTTAAAGTCAAAATGGATTAAAGATCTAAACATTAAAACAGAAACACTCAATCTCCTGGAAGAGAAAGTAGGAGGAACTCTTGAAGACATAGGGGTAGGTAAAGAGTTCATGAACAAGCATACATTCACACAGGAAACACTTGAAAGAATCAACAACTGGGATCAACTCTTCTTAAGGAGCTTCTGCATGTCAAAAGAAATTGTCATCAGAGTGAAAAGACCACCAACAAATTTTGAAAAAATCCTAACTAATAAGCAATCAGACAGAGGACTATTGTCTAGAATATATAAAGAACTAAGATATAACAGGGCCCTCAAATTTAAAGACCCAGTTCAGAAATGGGCATCTGAGATGAATGCACACTTCTCAGAGGACAAAATTAAAGAAGAGAATAAATATATGAAACAATGTTCCACATCGCTAGCCATCCATGAAATGCAAATAAAAACAACACTGAGATACTATCTCACTCCAGAAAGAATGGCTATCATAAGGAAATCAACCAACAACAAATGTTGGAGAGGTTGTGGGGAAAAGGGAACACTTCTCCACTGCTGGTGGGAATATACACTGGTACAACCACTGTGGAGGTCAGTGTGGAGATTCCTCAAAAGAGTAGGACTGGAAATCTCATTCAAGCCATCTATCCCCCTACTGGGAATTTTCCCAAAGGAACTGAAAACATTGCATCATAGTGATATATGTGTACCTATGTTTATAGCAGCACAATGTGTGATAGCACAGTCTTGGAAACAACCAAGATGTCCATCACATGAGGAATGGTTGAAAAAGATGTGGTATTTCTATATAATGGAGTATTACTCAGCTGTTAAGAATGATAAACTTGAAGCATTTATATTGAAGTGGATCCCACTTGAACATATACTCATAAGTGAAATAAACCAGACACACATGTGTAAATATCGTATAGTCTCCCTAGTATAAGAAGTGAAAAGAAGAAATACAAATATAAATGTAAAAGAACAACTAAAAACAAATGAGTCAGATACTTAGGACAAACTGAACAGCATATGCTGCAAGGTACTAATTAGCTATAGTGTGCCTGGGGAGAGTCACATGGAGAGAAAACTTTCTCTCAGGCTCTTTTAGAGAGCAAACTGGTCAAGCATTGGCTGTAACTCATCTGCATGGATGACACAAAGGATCTACAGAGTAAAGTGCAGGATTACAAGATAAACCCTGAGGGGACTTCACTGACCTCATCAGAAACAAAAGGTACGTATTTTGCTATATAGGTTTTGATCTATCTCAGTCTTCACCATCCAGCCGAAAAGTATAAAAATGAGGTATACAACACAGGGCCATAATAATAAGTTGAACTGTAAATGGCTACAGTCAACAACTTCTTCAGATAACTCACTGTTATTGTGGAATGCTGGACTGTGTTGGATTGTGTCGCCTAGTTCAGGCACCTAAATTGGTTTAATGACAATGGAGTGCTCATCTTTGACAGTATAGAAAACAAAAAGGGGTATAAAAGGAAGAATCATGATGCGTGTGTATAAACAGTACAGTTAAGATAAATATGCCATGCTTCTGCCTAATTCTATGAGAAGCAAGATTGGCACTAACAATGGTTAGAAAAGATTGGCATCTAGTACTATGGACAAACACTAGGGAGATAATAAGGTAGAAAGTATTACTTATTGAATCTGTGATATAATTCAGCTATAAAAAATAAGATAAATATATAGCTATACTCTCTTCATTCACTGATTAGAGACATGTGCTATAATAATGTCTGTAAGTATAATATCATGTATGCAATTGTATGGCACCAAAACATTACGAAAACATTTTGCAATGTATTAATTTATCAAATCTGTCCTGTTAATTTTTCTTGAAACTGTCTCAGTGCTATTTGTTCATTGTATCATAGTGATATATGTGTACCTATGTTTACAGCAGAGAGATGCATGATAGCAAAATCTTGGAAAGAACCAAGATGTCCATCACATGAGGAATGGTTGAAAAAGATGTGGTATTTCTATATAATGGAGTATTACTCAGCTATTAAGAATGATAAGTTTGAAGCATTTATGCTGAAGTGGATGCTATTTGAACATGTACTCATAAGTGAAATAAACCAGACACACATGTGTAAATATCGTATAGTCTCCCTAGTATAAGAAGCAAAAAGCAGAAATACAAATGGAAACATACAACAACTAAAATCAATTGAGTCCGATAAGGCAAAGTGAATGGCATATGCTGCAGGATACTAATCAGCTTTTCTTCTGGATGGTTAACAACCTAAGTTCGCAGATCACAGTTGGAGAAGTAGAAGAGCTGCAAGGCAACATTCTGGCCCTAGCCTTTTAAGGTCAGTGAAGACTCAGGACATAGGAAAACCTGTACTGCAACATCATGAAACTCAGGTGAGCTCCAAATTTTCTGAACAAGGAGATTATGGAGCCACAGAGGAAAGAGATCAAATTTCTATAGTGTGCCTGGGGAGAGTCACATGGAGAGAAAACTTTCTCTCAGTTTCTCACAGAGAGCAAACTGGTGAAGCATTGGCCGTGACTCATCCACATAGATGACACAGACAAAGGTGCATATCATGTATGCACCTTCTATGATACCAAAATATTATGAAAACAGTTTGCAATGTATTAATTTATCAAATTCAACTTGTCAGGTTATCTTGAAACTGTCTCATTGATATTTGTACTTCAATAAAATAAAAGAAAGAAATGACAGAGTATTCCAATAATATATAAAAACATACTCAGTGGATTAGGAGGCATATTAATATGTCTATTTTAGATTATGACTTACGTCATTTGAATCAGATGTTCAGCATCAAAAATTCAATTCAATTTATGTGATTATTTCTGGAATTATAATAATTACACAAATTAGGTTTTGCCTTGAAAAAATATAGTAATTAAAGTTTACTAACACATCTACATAAATCTTGAAATGCTTAAATGTAGCTGATCTTACTGAGCAAAGGAAAGTAAATATTTACAAAATATTTCTGAAATGAGAAATTTTCAACAATTGTTCCTTTTATCAAGCCCTCTTGTAGTAAATCATGTGACAATCTAAAAATCATGTATTACAGAGTTCAAAGTTGTTTATTGACAAAGAAGAGTTTGGCAGGCTTTGAAAAATTAAATAAATGTTAGTAAATCGATCTGTGTGGAGAGTTGAAGGAAGAAATGAAAGGAACTGTGAGAAATAAAGGTAAAAATGGAAAGGATCACTCACTAGGAGAAAGTAGAGATATGGAAGTACTAGGAGTCTTGATGTGGGTAAAGAATAGATGTGAAAGAGGAAACTGCACAAAAGGGGGCTACCACAGGAGATGCAAGCAGAACACTGGGGCACTGAACAATGCCCAAGGATGGACGGCAACCAGGTCCAAGGCGTACCCAGGGTAAAGTTGAAGGGCATGTGTGGGGTGCGGAAATGCAAGACCATTGAGGGAATGTCTATTTGGAGACTAAAGAAGCATGAGGTCATGGCAAAGCTGGTGTGGGTCAGGGAGGATGCTTTAAATAGGACCATAGGTCTTTAAAAACAATAAATTGAGAAAGAGAAAGGTACGCCTTAATGACGCAAGCCTTAAAATATTAGCTAATGTTTTGTTTATATGACTTAAAGATATTTCTCAATAAAATAAAAGGGATGCAAAATTTAAGTGAGACACAATCTCAAAGTGAAATTCCATCTGGTCAAAAAAATGTTTCTTGTACAGTGGCATAGAAGAAATGATGTTCAACAAGCTGCTACATTAAGAGAAGCTATAAGAGATGCCTGTATTGCACAGTAGCCAGGCCAGTCGTACCAGGCCACCTCAAAGGTCAGAATAATGCAAAATAAATACCATGTCCTGAAGTAAATGTGTCCATATCTTATATATGTTAAATTGGATTTTCAAATGCTTAGTTGAATCAGAAGTGTACAAACAGAAGTGTTATCTAGCAAATCAGTGGCTTGTACAGATGGATCCTTGCAAGGCAGAACTGCTTTAGAGATATCATCCTTTCAGGAATACTCATGATATATCCACCATCTGGCTGGCCCTGGACTAAGCAGACACTGGAGATCCAAGAGTGTCCACCCCCTGGGATGTTGGAGAAGGTTCTGTGCTTTGCTGGCTGTCAACGTTGCAGTCCCTTTTAAGACTCTCAGAGGACATCACAAATTAGCATGTGCTACTTAGAAGGATGGTTGAGGAACATGGAACCTAAGGAGAAAGGAATAAAAGTACCAAGAGTCTTCCATCTAATCCAGACATTAGTCAGCTAAGGTTAAACAAGCCATACCTACATGGCTGCCCATGTTTGTAGGGTCTGCCAGTGAAATGTAAAGACAATCGGCCTTCTGAGAAAAGATGCCTACTCTACTGGATTATTTTGCTGAACTCATGCACCTACAATATCTAAATGACAATGGAATACCCATCTCTCACAAAACTAAACAAAAAAAGGGGGATATAAATGAAGGACTGTTCTGTATTTGCATATACAAAGTAGTTAGGATACATATACAGCTCCTTTCTCTTAATTCAGTAAGAAAGATTTGTAGTAATAGTGTTTGGGCAGGATAACCTGTTTGCATCTTATACTAAGAATAACTGCTACAAAGACAACAATATGCAAAGTATTAATTATTGTAACTTCTGCTTTGGCCTTGGAATTGCACCAGGAGACTTTAAGCAGATGCAGGTGCAACATTTGTACAGACACATCAGTGATTTTCACAAGTTGATCATATGAATACAGTCATATCTCCATCCCAATCAGGCTCCTTCTTGGTGACCCCTTCTCTTGCTTTAACTAACTGTGGTTAGTTAAAGCAATGTTCTAGGAACATTATGTGAATGGAATTACACATTATGCATTTGGATCTGCTTATTTGGCTCACTAATATGTTCATGAGATTTTTATTATATGCATTTTGCATATGGTTTATTGTCACAATTATGTAATATTCCAATGTTTAAATAAACTATATATTATCTAAAAAATTATTGTAACTGCCCTAACTTGTTCCTTTTTGATTTATTTTTTATTTTATTGAAGTACAAATATAAATCAGGCAGTTTTAAGACACCTTAACAAGACAGATTCCATAAATTAATACATTACAAACTGTTCTCATAATGTTTTGGTATCGGACAAGGTGCACACATGATATTATGCTTACAGACGTTATTATAGCAGATGTAAATTAAGAATGTAGCCGTTTACTTATTTTTTTATACCTGAATTATATCAAAAATTCAATAATTATTATCCTAGTGGATGACCATAGTACTAGAAGGCGACATAATATCCTGTCCAACCACCATTAGTGCAAATCTTGCCTCTCATAGGATTATGTAGAAGCACAGCATTATCTATCCCAACTGTACTGTCTATACACACACATCATGATTTTTTCTTTCTATGCCTCTTTCTTTGTCTACACCTCTCAAAGGTGGGCACTCCATTGTCATTCAACTCACTTAGGTGCTTGAACTCAACACCACAATCCAACACAGTCCAGCATTCCACAACAATAGTGAGTTATTCAAAGAAGTTGTTGACCATAGCCATTTACAGCTCAGCTTAATATTATGGCCCCGCGATGTATACTTCATTTTCATACTTTTCTGCTGGATGGTTAAGACCTAGATAGAGCAAGACTTATATACCAACACATGTACTTTATGTTCCTTATGAGGTCAGTGAAGTCCCCTTAGGGTTTATCTTGTGGTCCTGTACATTATTCTGTAGATCCTTTGTGTCATCCATGCGGATGAGTCACGGCCAATGCTTCACCAGTTTGCTCTCTCTGAGAAACTAAGAGAAAGTTTTCTCTCTGTGTGACTCTCCCCAGGCACACTATAGAACTTTGATCTCTTTCCTCTGTGGCTCCATAATCTCCTTGTTCAGAAAATTTGGAGCTCAACTGAGTTTCATGATGTTGCAGTACAGGTTCTCCTATGTCCTGAGTCTTCACTGACCTCAAAAGGCTAGGGCCAAAATGTTGGTTGGGCTTGTGACTCTTCTATTTTTCCAACTCTGACTTGTGAACTTAGGTTGTTAACCATCCAGAAGTAAAGCTGATTAGTATCCTGCAGCACATGCCATTCACTTTGCCTTAGCTGACTCAATTGATCTTAGTTGTTATTGTACGTTTCCTTTTGTATTTCTGCTTTTCGCTTGTTATACTAGGGAGACTATAGGATATTTACACATGTGTGTCTGGTTTATTTCACTTATGAGTATATGTTCAAGTGGCATCAACTTGAGTATAAATGCTTCTCATGCTTAATAGCTGAGTAATACTCCATTATATAGAAATACCACATCTTTTTCAACCATTCTTCATGTGATGAACATCTTGGTTGTTTCCAAGATATCACACATTGCGCTGCTATAAACATAGGTACACATATATCACTATGATGCAATGTTTCCAGATCCTTTGGGAAAATTCCCAGTAGGGGGATAGCCGGCTTGAATGGGATTTCTAGTCCTACTCTTTTGAGGAGTCTCCACACTGACCTCCACAGTGGTTGTACCAGTCTACATTCCCACCAGCAGTGGAGAAGTGTTCCCTTTTCCCCACAACCTCTCCAACATTTGTTGTTGGTTGATTTCCTTATGATAGCCATTCTTTCTGGAGTGAGATGGTATCCCAGTGTTGTTTTTATTTGCATTTCATGGATGGCTAGTGATGTGGAGCATTTTTTCATATATTTATTCACTTCTTTAATTTTGTCCTCTGAGAAGTGTGTATTCATCTCAGATGCCCATTTCTGAATTGGGTCTTTAAATTTGAGGGCCCTGTTATATCTTAGTTCTTTATATATTCTAGACAATAGTCCTCTGTCTGATTTCTTATTACTTAGGATTTTTTCAAAATTTGTTGGTGGTCTTTTCACTCTGTTGACAATTTCTTTTGACATGCAGAAGCTCCTTAAGAAGAGTTGATCCAGGAGATTGAGTGGTGGCTGGACAGGATATTATGTCGGCTTCTAGTACTATGGTCATCCACTAGGAAAATAATTATTGAATTTTTGACATAATTCAGGTATAAAAAATAAGTAAACAGCTACACTCTTAATTTACTGATAAGTGACATTTGCTATAACAATGTCTGTAAGTATATCATGTATGCACCTTCTACGATACCAAAACAGTATGAAAACAGTTTGCAATGTGTTAATTTATTGAATCTATCTTGCTAAAGTGTCGTAAAACTGTCTGATTGATATTTGTACTTCAGTAAAATTAAAAATAAATAAAAAAGAACAAATAATGTTTCCATGAATTTAGTGGATTTTTCTGGTTTCTTTTGTCATTTAGTTCCAGTTTCATTGCATTGTGGTCAGATAGTATGCATTGGATAATGTCTATTTTCTTGCATATACTTAGGCATGACCTCTGGACTAGTATGTGGTCTATTTTGGAAAATGACCCATGTGCAGCTGAAAAAAATGTGTATTCAGCTGTGGTTGGGTGGAACACTGTATATGTCCACCAGGTCCATTTGTTCCAAGCTCTGGTTCAGTTCTGCTACTTCCTTGCTAATTTTTTGTCTTGTTGACCTATCTTTGTGAGATAAGGGTGTGTTAAGATCTCCTGTTAAGATTGTGTTCTTAGACATAAAGTTTTTCATGTCACTTAAGATTTGTCTTAAACAGTTGGGTACTCCTGTGTTTGGTGTATAAATATTTATGAGTGTTACTTCTTGCTCTTGAATTTTTTCCCTGAACAATATATAGTGGCCTTCTTTGTGTCGTTTGATCATTCTTGGTTTAAGGTTGAGACTGTCTGAGAACAGAATTGCTACTCCTGCTTTTTTCTGAGGTGCTGAGGCATGTAGTATTGTTTTCCATCTTTTGACTTTGAGCCTATGAATGTCCTTTTGAGTTAAGTGTTTTTCTTGTATACAGCATATTGTTGGATTTTGTTTCCTAATCCACTGTACCAGTCTATTTTTCTTAATTGGAGAATTGAGTCCGTTTCCATTCATGGTTATAATTGAAATTTGCTGACTTATGTTTGTCATATTTACCTGTTGTTGTTTATTCCTTTTTAACCTGTGTTTAATTGACTGTCCTGTTTAGTGGGTTCCTTCCATTGTCATTCACGCAGTTCTTGTCACTGTGGTCTCTCTCTAAAACATCTTTTAGTAGCCTATGTCGGGAAGGCTTTGTCATCATGAAATACTTTAGTTGTTCTTGGTCGTGGAAGTATTTCACTTCTCCATCCAACTTGAAAGAGAGTTTTACAGGGTATAATAGTCTGGGCTGGAATCTGTTTTGGTGTAGGACTTGAAGAACTCTGCTCCATGCTTTTCTTGCCTTCATTTTTGTGTAGAGAAGTCGGCTGTAATTCTGATGGGTTTTCCTTTAAATGTGAGCTCCTTCTTCTCTCTAGCAGCTTTCAGTATATTATTTTTGTGTTGGATTTCTGGGATCTTATCTATTATATGCCTCGGTGTGTTTCTCCTTGGGTTGAGGTTATTTGGTGTTCTGTATACTTCGGTGACCTGAATGTTGGATTGTTTCCTCATATTTGGGAGGTTTTCTGCGATTATTTCTCCCCAAATTATTTTTATGTCATTTGTATTGACTCCTTCATTCTTATTGATACCAATTATTCTCACATTGTTCATCCTGGCATCATCCTGCAGGTGATGGATTGTTTTTTCCTGCGTCCTCGTTGTTTTTAAGAGATCCTTTCTCACCTTTTCACTAGCTGTTCTGGCATCTTCAAGATCTGAAACTCTTTCCTCGCTTTCACTCAGACAGTTTTGTAGACTCGTGATTGAAATTTTTAGTTCTTCTATATCTCTTTGACTGTGTTTCATGTGTTCTATTTCTTTTCTGTATTGCTCATTCAAGGAATCCATCATATTTCTGATCTCCTCCATTTTTTTTAATCCATGTCTTCTTTAGAGGTAGTTATTAATTCTTTTTCTGCTGTGTTTCTTCCAAGTTGGATTTCCTCTGTATATTTCTGGACTTGTTTCTGTATATCAGATACTATGACTTCAAAAAGTTCTTTTTTTGATTTCAGAACTTATTTCTGCTTTGAGTTCTTCATGATCTTTGTGCTGTTGTTTCTTTGCTTCAGATGCTGTTAATTCATATACATCAGCTGGAATAGTGCTCTCTGCACTTGTTCTGGGTGAGCATCGTTTTTCCACCCAATGTTTCTGGAATTCATTCTTTATTTCAAATTCTATGTATTCAGATATTTCTTTTTTAATTTCAGGAATTACTTCTCGTTTTTTTTTCCTCTATAGCTTTCTGCTGTTGTTCCTTTTCTGCTGTATCAGATAGTTCA
This sequence comes from Ctenomys sociabilis, assembly GCA_004027165.1. Taxonomy (NCBI): domain Eukaryota; kingdom Metazoa; phylum Chordata; class Mammalia; order Rodentia; family Ctenomyidae; genus Ctenomys; species Ctenomys sociabilis. The sequence goes on along the minus strand of PVKA01010203.1, from coordinate 53,461 downwards.
TTCATTGCAGCTGAGCTAGTGTCCTCTGCCCTTTCTGATGGACTTGAGGCCTGGGATTGCATTTTTCCCCTTCTCTTTGTCATTTTGTATAGCACTGACCTTTGTCCTTTGGTGTAGAGCTTTGGTGCAGCTATAACCTTAGCTTGTTATGAGATTTAGGTGCCAGTCTATTATGTTTGAGATTATCCAGGTATGCCTATCCTGGATCTAGCTGTTGTGTTGAGTTCCTTTTTTGCTGCAGCTCCTTTGTTTCCCTTCTGTTTGTTCCCTGTTCAGGTGAGCATGAACCAAACTGGGAAGTAGAGCAAGTAATGAAACTTCCCCATCTTAGCTGGCTTTGGGGCGAGGATCCGGAAACTTACTGGGGTCAGCCCTCCTGTGTCAGGCAGGTTGTTCCCCAGGTGGGCGGGCCTGAGCTTTGGTGGGTCTTCTGGGCTCACAAAAGGATGGTGGATGATCTTATTCACTGAGTAGGCTGTACTGGGTTGGCCAGCCTGTGCTGGGTCCGTGTCTACAGGCTGTAACCCAAGAGGGCTGAGAAAGGTCCCTCCGGTGCAGTGGGCCTGGAGCCCTCACTCACAGGCCAGGCTGTGCTGGGTTTCAGGCCATGGCGTGGGACCAAGAATTGCTGAGAAATGTCCCTCTGGCGTGGCAGGCTTGGAGTTCTCACTCCAGGCCGACCTGCACTGGGTCTGGGGCTGTGGGGTGGGACCAGTAATCACCTGGAAATGTTTCTCTGGCACAGTGTGCCTGGAGTCTCACCGGGTCACGGGGTGGGGGGGGCAGGGGATCCTTGGGACATGTCTCTCTGGATCGGCAGGCCTGGAGTTCTACACTCACTGAACTTTGCTGCCCAGAGGATCAGGGAAATTCCCACTCTTTCAGCGGGCTTTAGGGCAGGGGATCCGGGAAGGTGCTGGTGAGTGGGTCCTGAGGTTTCAGGCCAGTCACTGACTTGGAGGGCTTGGGCACAGGGATCCGGGTAGTGGGTGTGGGAAGAAGCCAATGACTCTCCCTCAGACTCACCACACTCTCACTAATCTGGGAAGCCTGGTGAGTCATGCAAATTCCCACTCTCTGGGAGAGCTTGGGGTGGGATCCACGAGGCCGCTGGAGTCAGCCACTGTCTCAGGCCGGTCTCTGGTTGGTCGGCATGGGCAGGATAGAGTAGGCTGCTGGCATGGGTCTCGCTGTCTCAGGAGGTCTCTGGCGCTGGGCAGGCGTGAGTGGGATCGAGGAGGATTGCTGAGTGGGCCACGCTGTCTCAGGCCTGTGTCTGGGGCTGGGGGGCATAGGCGGGTGGAGGAGGATGGTGGAGTCGGCCCCTAACTTGTTTTGAATCTGTCACACTGCTATTTGTTTCTGAATAAAATTAATTTTAAAAAACAAAAATGAATTTAGAAAAAGATAGAGAGAAGAGATGCTTGATTTTTGTTTCTAGACATATAAACCTGAAAAATATTTACTATCTGGTTTTGAGAAAGCATCTCCCATTACTGCTCAAAGCTATAGTGAAACTCTGAAGTGTTCCTTTTCTCTATCTCCCAGTTTCAGGCTGGGACTTGCACGATATTGCACAAGCGGTGCCACCAAATCCTGGATGCAATTCTGGCCCTTGCAGAGCACCACAAGCAACCTTCTGTATCATCTGTTTTGCCACTGATTCTTCTGTTTATGGTAAAACTATTAATGCCCAGGCATTTTTCCTTCTGCAGCTTAGTCTTCAGTAGGTTTCCAGGCTACCACTCTCTGGTTTTTCAGATCTCACAAACACTCTGTTCTTTTGGCTACTTCTGTGGGTCATGCCTCTCCTGTATTTTGCGCACTGAGCAACCATTTGGTATTAAAAACTAACTAGGAAACATTTTAGGATTTTTCAGACCTGAGACCCACTGTCAAAAACATACATTTCTTCCACTGCAATATGAAAGCACAAACAGAAATTTTGAAAGTAGATGAGCTGAGGTGTGTGGCAGGAAATTTTTCTTTGCTAAAAACAGGAGGTGGGCTAGATTTGGCCGGTGGATCATCATTTGTCAAAGCATGATCTAACTCATTCTTATATGTACAACTCAAATCTGAAAAATGTTTATGCAAGAATTTCATTTCCTAATATAAACTATTTACAAATGGGGAAATAGTGCTGCCTTTTGTTACCTTTATATGTATTGCATTTTCAAATCATCCTGTGAGCTAATAGTTGGGGATAGGATTCATCAAATTAGCAGAGACAAGTTGAACCTCAAAACTTAATTTCTTTTTGTTTTATGAGACAGGGTCTCACTATGCAGTTCGGGCTGTCCTCAAACTCAAAGTGATCCTCAAACCTCAGCCTCCTTAGTGCTGAGAATACAGACATGTGCCACCTCATCCAGCTTCAAAACTGAATTTTAATTTGCTTTTGTCAGTGATAACAGTGGCATTAAACTGAATCCCACTGAGGCTTAATGAGCTAGTGAATGTCTGGTCACAAATCTGAGTGAGCAGCTCTGTATGCCTTTATTCTAGTCTGTCTCCCTAGCATCAAAGTATAGGAAGACAGTCTGTTCAAGATGGTTCATGTTGGGTCTGGGGAGATAGCTTAGTAGAATAAGGACTTGCCTGGCAAGCACAGGGTCCTGGGTTCAATCTCCAGGAATGCAAATTAAAAAAAAATTAAAAGAAGATGGTTCACGTTTTTTTTCTGGGTGTGGTGATGCACACCTGCAATCCCAGCACTCCAGAGACTGAGGTAGGAAGACTGATGCAAGTTCAGGACTCACTGGGCTACAAAGTGAGTTCAAGGCCAGCCTGCACTTCATAGCAAGATCCTGTCTCAAAAAGATTTAAAAAAAAAGAAAAGAAAAAAAAAGAAATGATGACCTTTGTGCAGTTTTCTAATGATGAATGTGATTATGGCACAGGCTTGTGCTGGGAGGGGACCTCTTTTGCTATGGATCACTTTATTTTCATGAAGTGGCTGGGCAACTTTCATCACTTGCATATAATCCGTTGAAGAGAACTCTGTTTGAAGAAATTACTGAGGATCACCTGGCCAACAGGAGTAAAGAGAACATACACCAGCTGTCAGGATGAGTGAGGGTTTGCTTTGGTGTACCGTGTTTCAAACCATTAGTACTAGACTAATGAGGGAGGGGTATATATAAATTATTGAGAAAGAAGTAGCATTGAGAGAGTTTCAAAACAGGTCAGTAGGACAGTTACAATAATTAATACATTGCATATTCTTGTCTTCATAGTAGTTATTCATAGTACAGGATGCAGATATGATATCTTTTTTTTCAGATATGATATCTTATCTGAAACTATTAATACAAATCTTTCTTCTCATTGAACTAAGAGAAAGTAGCTGTATATCTTCCTGTTTTATATATATGTATATTTTTTTTTTTCACTGCAAAATGGTCCTTCATTTGTATCCCCTTTTTTGTTTAGTTTTGTCAGAAATGGGTATTCCATTGCCATTCAAATATTGTAGGTGCATGAATTCAGCAAAGTAATCCAATATAATCCAGTAGTCCATAATAGTAGTGGGTTATCCATAGGACTGGCAATGTCAAAAGTTGTTGGCTTGAGCCTTTTACAGCCCAGCCTATTGATATGGCTTTACTTTTTATATGTCATCTTTATATTTTCTGCTGAATTTAAACATTCAGCAAGATAAAGCAAGATATACAGAAAAAAATGTAAATTTTTTATCTGATAAGGTCAGTCAAATCCCCGAGTGAGGGATTTTTGTTTGTTTGTTTTTAAGAAATACAGAAAATAAACTGAGGAAAACATTTACCAAAATGTGTGTGTGTGTGTGTGTGTGTGAGAGAGAGAGAGAGAGAGAGAGAGAGAGAGAGAGAGAGAGAGAGACAGAGACAGAGACAGAGACAGAGACAGAGAGAGACAGAGAGAGAGGATGGCTCATGTTTTCTTGGAGGCGTTTAGCTTATTTGTACCTGGATAACAGTTCAGGATGCTCCCTAGTGCTGTTCCTGTGCTTCTCAGTGCTTAAACAAATGAGTCATGAGACCAAAATCTTCCAAGATACATTGCCTTCTGACAGACAAGCTGCAATGAAAGCCATTGCAGAGCCTGCTTTCAGCAGAAGAATGAATTCTGTGTTTCCAATCATTAAGTGGAAATTATAATAGATAGGATTCTGTCCTACCAGTCAAGAGATTTAACTCTTCAGAGGTCGTTATAGATGCACCCTATTAAATAATGCACGCTAGACAACGCTGACTTAATAAAACCAAAATGTCACTTTGGGTTTAAATTGATTTTCTTATTTGAGAAGCTCTTAAGCTTGCAAATCAGAGCTGCCTTGAATTTGCACGTTTGAAGAAGGCTGACTTTCCCAGGGTTCGTTTTAAAAATGCAGATTGATGGGAAAGGTTTGTGTTGGGTCAGGATCGAATGGCCTTCTCTGGGGGGGCTGAATTATTCATGAGCATCCATGTGTTTTGTGTTCCTTGCCTGACACTATGAAGGTGGAGACAGGAGGAGAGTGTGGCCAGCTGCACCCAGATTGCCTTCTTGAGCAAGGTTAGCAGTTAGAAGAGGGTAACTCTGTCTGAGGACAGGGGACTGAATCTAATTTTACAGAAATTTTGATCAATAAACCTTGAAACTCAACAACTGTCTGATAGCTAATGATACTGAGGTTTTGTGTTATTTACAGTTCATTTTCAAGCAAATGTGTAGTCTGTATGCAAAGGTAAGAAACTATAAAGCGGATTGCCCATCTGAGTGTGCAGATGTCCATCATTAGCTTCCTCCTGTGATGACCTTGATGTTGAGTGACTACCTAGATGTGTAAGTGTGCATCTGTCATAGAGATAGGACTCAAAGGACCCTCTGTCACCCTGGCGCATCCTCCTCTCAATTCTGTGATTTGACTACATCCTCTATCATTTCTGAGTAGCACAGTCTTCTTCTATTATACAATGCTCATTGGGCCTCCCAAATGTTTTTTACATGCGTAGTGTTTTCTTCAAATGTAGCATTCTCTACAAGCCACACACACAAAATAGATTTTAAAAAACCAAAGCTATTGGTACTGAAGTGGAGACAGGGGCAGGAGGAGGAAAAGAAAGGAAATGCCAAACCTGTCACCCTCTCCACTTTGTAGAACTGAGAATTTGGCTTCTGCACATACAGTGCCCTGTGCAGAGCAGTGAGAAGAGAGAGAGAGTGATAGAAAACTAATAGAAGGAAAGTTCTTAGAGTAATGCTAGAATATTAAATACAGAGGGCTACAGCGAGAACTAAGGTAATAATGTAGAAATCAGACATATGAGTTTATAGCGACATCTGCAATGCAGAGGCAGGCTGTCCTTATTCTTATTTTCCTTACCATATAAACATCTGTAAAGAGCCAGCTGGTTCCCCCACGGCTAATGGTCGTCATTATAGAACCATGTTCTAGAGTGAAAGCAAACTTGTCTCTTGCCATCTACATCTTCACTGTGCTCTCAGCCCTGGACACTATGACAATTTGATTTTTTTTTTTTTTTTGGTCTTATAAAAAAAAGAGAATGCACCATCTTTTACCAAAATGCAAATTTTATCTAAGGAAGTGGGTCAAAAAATATCTTGAGAAAACATTTCTTAGGTCTAAAGAAAATCTGTGACCTTAGTACTAAATGTTTAAAAAGGTGATCTTAACATAGAAAAAAAGAAACAGTTACAGTTCAAGTTACTTTTTCTTTGCAGTTAGTTGAGACTGTTGAAGAGTGACCTTAAAAAAGTGCAATATTCTTTCAGAGAAAGGGAAAAATACTGACCAACCTTAACACAGCCGATGAATGAATGGACCAAATATGCATCTGTTATGCACACAATTAGCCCAAATTTGTTATTTTATAAAATTGAATTCTTTCCTGCTGAAGTCCATAGCTCAGTAATTAAATGCAGACCCACTTAATTTTGTCACACCACAAATAGCAGAGGTTATGGAAAGTATTATGGCTCCACGGTCATCAATATTCCACTGGTGTTGGAATAGATTAGCAAGTGCAGAACACAGCAGGTTAGGATTATATGAATCTATTCAAACCCTACATAATGAATGTGGAGAAGAGTGATTTGAATGTCTAATATGAGTCACTCAGCAGAATGAAAAATACCTCATGTGTACTCCCAGGGCTCTAGAAGAGCTGTTTATTTCAGCTATTTTCGTTCACTTACTATCATAATCAAAGCCACTGAGATAAATTAAAAATAATCGTCAAGCTAAATGAACTCCTTTTTTTTCCCCTAGAAACTTTCTCAGTTTCCCAAGCTGTCACAAGAATTTGTGTCTTGTAGCTCTTCCAACTAGAGATTCAGAGCCATCAACCAGCTGGGGAAATTCAGACAGGTTCCCACTGGAAATCTTTCTTCCATTCCCTTCCCCTGAGATTCACATTCCTTTCCCTTGAATTCAAGATCCAGGTATCATTGGTTCTGCTTTTTAAAACTGATTAACACACAGTAATTTTATTAGCAGGGCTCCATGTCATAACCACATGCATAAGCACAATGAGCAGTGTTGTATCCGACCATATTCTCCCACCCCTCCTTCTTACAGCCATCCCGATCTTTGCTAATCACTGTTCTACTTTCCGATTGGTTTATTTTAGCCAAAAGAGAGAAACTGTGCTGTGCTGTGTCTCACTTATTTCACTGAGCAGAGCATCCTCCAGTTTCATCACTTAGCTACAAAAGTCAGAACTCCATTCTTCTTTATGGCTGAATTATACTCCCCTGTCACACACACATTCTCTTTTCATCTGTTGGCAGGCAATGAGGCTCATTTTAACATTTATGAGTAGCCACGGCTGTTCCTGCTTTTTGATGGAGATAGCGGAAGTACATGTGACTTGCCTGTGTGATAAATTGATATGTATCAAGATACATATCAATACAATCGGATAACAGTTTGTACACTCTATGTAAAGAATGAAAGAGAAACACTGTGAATCTGAAATTCTTAGTGATGGGATCATGGGAAAGAGATCAGCAGAAGGTTGCAAAATTAATAATGAATGCTGGAGCTGGGGAGATAGCTCAGCGATCCAAGCACCTGCCTGGCAAGCACAAGGACCCAGGTACAATCCCCAGTACCACATGCCATGCTGGCCCTGGAAGCTTGAGCACACCACACTGGACACTGAAACTGGACGTGGTAGTACAAGCCTGCAATCCCAGCACTGGGGAGGCTGAAACAGGAGGATCACCATGAGCCCAAGCTGCATAGTGAGACCCTGCACCAAATAAATTAATAATAATAAACAATGGTGGAGAGGAAGAAAGGAAAACAGAGTATTACAGGGCTGAAGAATTGCAAGGGGATACATCTCTGTAAAAGTCCCATAGTACCTAAGCTGCAGAGACAGGACATGTTTCTCCCCAAAGACATAATGGCATCACAATTACAGAGAAATAACAGGCTTGTCAGTCACTTCACACAAGGTCTCTGAAGGGATTTGACAGCTAACACTTTCTACTAAGTCAAACTGACATTCTGTGGAACATGAATGCAGACACCAAGAAAAACTCAGGGGACAGGGTATGAAGGCTTTCCAAAGGGAAAATCACTTTTTTTTAATGTTCCCAGAGCCACTATCCTGACATCACAACTGAATGCAAAAAAAAAAAAAAAGGATGCCCTGCACCCACTGGACAATGACCAGTGAAAAGCTCTTGAGTGTGGAAGTGCTAATTGTAATTATGAAAGATGAGTCTGAGCAGGAGCAAGAAATGGCTCTGAGCTCCCTATGAAGCTGCGCACTGAGAGAACAAGTAGGAACTGGGTTTTCGTTCTTAATCTACCAGCTCTTGCTTCCTTCTGCTCATATAAGAATGGTATTTTCAAGGCCTCCCCTTTGTCCCCAAGGGCTCCTAGTCATGTTCTGAAATCTCAGGCCTATCTTCCATGTCTCTATATGCATCAGCATCAGCATCCATAGATCACCATGGCTAGATGCTGTGAAACACACAGCTGTGCTGCTGCCCTCACCACCAAGCCCTGCCAGCTGTGTTCTCCACTCTCCACACACCACTATGCTCCAAGATTCCTCCACTGATGCTCACAACGTTCAGCTGCTGCTTTGCACATACTGCAGAATTCCACTGACTATGGCTGCTACTTCTCTCATTTCCCACTCTACTACCTACAGTTGCCCCCAAGATCCACTGAGGCTTAGGGAAATATTTTTCTTCATGCCCATTACACATGGGTATAGCATTACTAGCAGGCCCTGAGTCAGATATTGTTTTGGCATCACCATATTGTGTTTTAAACCCTTTTCTGCTTTGACCAAGGCAATAAGAATCCTCCTGTGGGTGCTGAGTGGGAGGCAAATGGGAACCACCCCTCAAGGCTCATATTGCCCTGTCCCTGCCCTAAGCTAGAAGGTGTGCTATAGTGACCCTCCTTCCTTGAAATAAGCTCCTATGTGGAGACTGTCATACGGACTCCTCACAGACACCCAATCAGCCCATAATGCTGCCCAGCCTGATGCTCGGGTTTAAAGAAAATGCTCACTCAACCCAGGGCCCCAATGCAAAGTCATAGGCCACAACTCCACATATCTGTCTAGCAGTCTTATTTTGGAAAAAAAAAAAAAAAAAAAAAAAACTGTGGTCACATTATTCTTTTTTAAAGCCAGTCTGTTGAAACAAGATACAAAGTCACACTTGCTACAATGTCCTTCAAGTCTCAAGAGCTAAGCTGTTAGGATACTTTTGGCTGCCTGAATCCAGGTAAGATGTGATTTGTAGTCTTGAGCTCCTAGCTACATGTTAATCCACCACCCTATTCACACTAAATAATCTCTCTGTTCCTCTGCAGGCATATAGCTCTAAAATCTCCATCCAATCCAGCCATAGAATGGCTGACAGGAAAGATATAAAAACTCTGGGCTCCTAAGGAATGTTGTAGCACCCCATTGCCACAGGTATCACAACATATTATGGCTTGTTTTCAATTCTTCTCACTTCTTCACTGGCTTGGGGCTCACAGGGTTTTCCCACTACCTAGCCCAGTAGCTGACATGTAGAATAGTCATAAAATATGTTTTGAACAATGACATTGCCATCTTCTTCTTTTTTTCAGAACCAGGGATTGAACTCAGGCACTTGAGCTTGCCAGGCAGGTGCTTATTCCACTGAGCCATCTGCCTGGCCAGCATTACCATCTTCTGAAGTCTGATCACAAGACTATTTATTACCTTAGCCATTTATTTTTATCTCCAGAAATCAATAAACAGTTGCTAAATAAATAGTTAAAATATAAATCACTTGTTTCTGTTTATCTGACACATAGAGAGGAATAAACTTGTATTTTCCATTAAATTGAGAATGTAAAGATAAACTATATACTTTCCTTAGGAGGCTACAAACAGCATTTACTATTAGAATCTGGGGGCAAGAGGATTAATCATCATCCTTTCAATATTTATACTAAACCTTTATGTGAAATTAATGAGTTTTGCCATGATGAGAAAATGCCTCCACTGGAAAGATAATTCCCAGAGCACTTGCCAATACGAAGATGTTCGCCAAACATCCATCTACAAAGTCAAGGTGTCACATTCATCTAACCATGGAGTCCTTTCAGAGAAAAGAATGACTGATTGAAAGATGCTGCAAATTTCCCCCAGGTAAGGATACCCTTTGGCAATCAACAAGCAGGATGACCCTCTAGGTGGGTGTTCCATTTACTCATTTCCAGTAGAAGTGAGTCTCTGGAATGCACATTCCTATACATAGCCTCTGCAGAGCACAGAAGCCACTCAAAGAAGCTCTCCCTTTTCACAATTCCCCTCCCCAAGAAGCTGTCAGCTCCTCACTATATCTTTATGGCTACAAAGCTACTTTCTATGTGAGATAATTGCTCATGTCTTTTCACCCTCAAGTTCTGGGCTCTCAGGCCTTGTTTGTCTCTACAGCCTCATTTTCCTCCCGGTAGAATTACAATTACTCTCAAAACTCTCCACTTTGCATTACATTTCTTTTGTGACTCACTCTTCCTTGGCTAACCCAGTTAAGAATGACTCTATAAGATTCTCGATCCCACTCAGTACTGAAGTGAAAGTTCTCAGACCGTTCTTTAACAATGCTTCACCCACTTCCAACAAACCTACCATTTCATTTGTCTGCATGAGTTTTTATTTGGCTCTCTGCTTGTGTGTGCTACTGAAGAAAAAGGGTGGAGAAGTAACATCTCATAGAAGTAACCCATGACCAACTAAAGGCCCTCCAGAGTTAATCCATAAATAAATTTCCCAGTCTTCTAGCCCTTCAGGTGAATTAATTCCAAAGCTCATATTTGATATTACATCACTTCCTCTCATTTCAGCGTCAACTGCCAGTGGCCTACAGTGGCAGCCTGCTTTAGGGCACACCCTATCACACCCCCATGCAGCCCCAATAAATGACTTGAACCTAAAGTACATCTCAGCATGTGCTTCTAGGGAAATCTAAATTGAGACATGCATGTAAATAAAACTACACTGAAGGTAATGTTTCCAGTATTTAAGTCTTTATATTTGCTCTCTTTGAAACTCCAGAGAATAGATGGATAAAGAGTCAATTTCCTGGGCAGTGCCTACATGGATTGGATGTTTTACCTGGCCACCCTCCCTGAGAACAATGTAAAATACCAGTGCATAAAGCAACATAACTGTGAGGCTGCGTCACACACCAAAGAAAAGTGTTCCATACAAGTTCATGTCACAGTGCGCCACTCGTTATAAGGGACCCTCAGATGAACCACAGTGTGTGATTATCACAGCAAAGGCAACCTGGAGCCTCCTTGATATGGGAGAAAAAATATAAACCAAATTAACATGAAAATATCAAAGATAAAAGAAACCACCCTTTGATTTTTACAAAAATAATCATGGGGCCCAGCAAGATAATTCAATGGATTAAGCAAGCATTGGAACCAGGGTTCAATCCCTATTCCCGCATGCCCTACCCCGGAGTGCTGAGCCAGCAAATGAATCTGGGTATGGTGGCACGCTCCTGCAATCTCAGTGCTGGGGAGGCTAAAAATAGCACCACTATGCATTTGAGCTATGCAGTGAGACCCTGTACCAAATACATAAATGAAAATAGTAGTAATAATCATGGGATGCTGAATCATGATTTCTTTAGAACACTGTGTTTACATAATTTATGTATCTGTTAAAAATACTAAAAACCTGCATTGCCCAGTTCAGCACAGCCTAAAAAGACAGCTGTGGACTTTGAGTAGTAGAAATGCTCCCGGCTTGAAAGAAGATCCATAGTTGTAAAGTGCAAATGTAGTTTTGAAGATTTTGTACAATAAAAATTATATAAACTATTATTACTAATTTCTATATTAATTAAAATGTTTAAATTGCAAGGCTTGGATATTCTAATTATATAAAATACTGTATGTTGTTAAAGTTCATTTCACCTGGCTGTCTTACTTTTGTCATGTGGCTATGGGAAAACTTGTAATTACCTCCCTGACTCATGTCATATTTCCATTTAACTGCACTAAACTAGGTTATGCTATGGCAACTGGTGAACACTGTCTTCTCAGGAATAACAATATGAAAAGGACCCATTTCTCAGTTATGGTCCATGTTGGAAAATGGTATGTACATAGATGGGGCTCCAATGCACCATCTCAGATACTTAGCTTGATCAACACACTTTTTCTATTGGCCCAGAAGGGGCTACTGCCTCACTTAGGGGACTGAGGACCATGCATTGTTTCTCCCCACAGCTCATTTTCAGAACTTGTCACAAGACCCCAACTGCAAAGGGCCAGGCAGCAGAGAATAATCAGAATATGAGTCATTGTGGGCAAGGGTGCACACTGGAAGAATCTACCACAATGTGAGTAGCTTGGTGACATCAGTTCCAAACAGTCTCCATCCCAGGCCATGGTTTAACAATAACCACAGCCAGGTGACAGTGAAACCTTTTATCAATCATTTATACCTTGACCAGTACCAACCACTTGAGCATCTTTGCCTGACAGAATTTTTAGATGAACTGCAAAGACGCATCATCAGGTGAAGAGACAAACCTTAGTTCATGGAGCATCACGGAACTAGTAAGTTTATAAGTATAGAAAGTAACCAGCATGTGTGTCCAGTCTGTCTAACAGTGCCATGTGCTTTGAGGAAGATCTTAAGTGAATAAAATGAGATCAAATGTTACTTAATGAAGTCCAGACAATGGCACAGACAAAACATGGAAGGTGGATTCTAAACTCTAATTATCAGATAGAGTCTTCTATGGATATATCCATCGCTTAGGTACAAACTTTTACTAAACAGAATTCCAACATACTAACTTAAGATGCTGTGCTAGCCTGTTTTGCACTGCTGTGATAAAATGCCTGAGGGAAGATTTCCTAGAAGAAAATGTTAAATAGAAAACCATTGTTCTGTGGCAAATGCAAAATTCAATTCAGGATATCAGTGAGTCTCAAGAATTAGTTCTCAAGAAGATATGTGAGGGATGCTGATATTTTAGGGTTAATTTGGCCAAGAAGAATACAATGGTTAAGTCTGTTTGGTTGCTACCAGTGGTCTGTTATCTTAGTTGGGCATAGGTTTTTGATGCTGCCTGTGATCTTCTACTCTTCTTATTTTTTGTTTTCATGACTAAGCCACTCATTTTCATTGGATTTCTCTAAACAGAATAAGAATTTGCAGTAAGATTTCAAAAGACTAAATTACATTCACTTCCAGAAAACATTGAGTACAGATTGGGAAGTTCTTATTGTCTTCTCCACAAATTCATCCATTCTATTGTGTATCTTGTCTCTTATGATGTACATATTTTTTATTGGCATAACTCTGAGAGTTCTCATGTTTATATGTTCTCAGAGACTTCTACATTTCCACCCCCCACCCCATGAAATAATGTGTTCTCTGATTGGGATTAATGCAATGACTTTATTTTCTGTGGAAAATTATGTCAGATTTTGGCTTAAAGTTTTGATATTCAGGCTAGAAAAAAATTAAACTTAATCTTAGTAAGTCTACACTGCATGAAAGATCTAATCAAGCCAATGATTAGCCTTTTATTAAAAATCAATAAAGATAATTTCACCTAAGGTTTTTCTTCAAAAGCTAATTCATTTTTACTGAAAATCATTAAGATTTTATCTAAATAGAAAAAAATTAATCAATGTTTGGTTCAAAACATGCCATGCATACATCTACAGGAATTTATTTTTAACTCCAGATCATAGAGATGAATCTCCTACTACTAGAAAAATGTTTTTGGAGCAGCTCAATGCAGTCTCCATTGCATTGTCTCTGGGTAGACTGTGAAATGATGGACATTACAAGGACAAGAACAATTAATAGTAGTCATATTTATAGAAAGAACAGATGGCTTATAACAATCCCTGCTTCCAAAGATGCCATATAGCCTCTCTAAAGCTAATGCTTTCTCAACTCAAGGGTGATGATAACCTGATGCTCCACCTTCTGTATATCTAGAAAAGGATTGAATTTATGGGATTTTTAGTAGCCTTTCCTTAGTCACAACCTTTTTTGGATTAAGTGTTGTACCTTATAGTCTTTCTATTTAAAAATGCAAAGGGATAGCAAGACTGGCAGTGTATCAGAGCAATCATGATTTAATATCAATAGGCACACATCGAGGACAAGAAAGGAGAAGTGCCTCAAAAAGGGTCTAGGATGAAAAACATGGCATTATGACAGATAAGTATAAAGAGGAGTAGGTTTTCAGTGTCTTTTATAATGAGAATATAACTTCAAACAAGTTTTTAAATCCTTAAGGAAGAAACTATGCATTTAAATCTCTTTCTATTCCCCATAGACCCTCAGTGTGCTACAAAGGTAGAATTTAATAAAAATTAATTTGTTACATATTTACTATGTTTTACAGTTCTAATGATATCCTTGTCCCGGTAACAGTTTGTGAATGCATATCATAATCAAAATAAAGTTCCTACATTCAAGTGGCCTATGGTTTCTATGAGCTTTTAAAATAGTAAAATAGGCTATTCACAAATTCACTGCCGATATGAGAATAAAATTCAAAAGTAAGTTATGTTTTTATATACCAGCAACAAATAATCTAAAAATAACATCATAGAAAGTCCACTTATAATATTATCAAAAACATTAAAATATTTAGGAATCAATTTATCCAAAGACGCATAAGACTTTCACTCCAAAGACTACTAAACACTTTCCAGAAGCTAAAGAGCTAAGCAAGTGGACAGAAAACTCATGTTCATAAATCAACAATTTCACATTATTAAGATGGTAACAGTCTTCAGGGTCCACAACTTCAACAGAAGGTCTATCTTTCACAGATAAATTTTTTTTTCTTGCAGAAATTGAACTTCTGATCCTAAAATTCACTTAGAAACACAAGAACACAAAACCACTAAGCCAATCATGAAAAAGAAAATGAAATTGGAGAACTCATACTTTCCTATTCAAAAAGTTACTACAAAGCTATAGTAACCAATCCAGCATGGTAAGAGAATGTGATAGACATACATATCACTGGAAAAGAACATACAGTCCAGAAATAGACCTTCCCATGTTTTTCTTATTCAAAAGTGTCTGGGGATAGCTGTCAGTCTAGTCAATTTATTTTTTACAAGTGTGCTAAAAGCACTTTACAAGAGAAAGATTTTTCAACAAATTATCTGTGACAGCTAGATACATATGGAAAAAAGTGATACTTTTATAAGCTTGTTAATAGAATACAGTCTTAAAAGTTTCAGAAAAACTAGTTTTTTAAGTGTTTGTACCACAAAATATAAATATATGAAGTTTGACTCCAATTATGATATACATATATATTAAAACTTCATATTGTACACAATAAACATATACATTTTCTGTACAGTTAAAAAGTAAGCTATTTTTTAGAAACAGAACAATGTTGGACCCCTACTTAAAACCATATATAAAAACTAACTCAAGTGAATCATGTACTGTAATTGAAATTATAGAAGTCAAAATTAAACACGAGCAAATCTTCATGACTTTGGCTATGAATCTATGGCTTATTTGCTATGATGCTGAAAACATAAAACTATATACTCATTTTCAAGGTAATGGAACTTTGGTCATGGAAAATATATGACAATGGTTCTATAAGATTATATGGCCTGGTGATGATTTCCCACAAGAATGAAATCACATAACAATACATTTCTCCGAATGTATCCATTCATACCATTCAGTGATGCCCAACAATATATACTGGATTACATTTAAAATATTCAAATTATGTTTTAATGGACCTAACTAAGGAACCTAACTAAGGAAGTATGAACAACCAAAAGAATAGGTGAATAGATTTCCAAATCATACTATCTCAGAACATATTTGTCTCCAGAATATATAAAAAGGTCTTCTCATTCAACAATAGAAGGATAAATACCTAAAGAAAAATAGGTAAGACATTTTCATGGCCATTTATCCTAAGAAGACACACACCTGACCAATAGGTTCTTGAGGTGGTACCTAACATTAGACACTAAGATGAAAATCAATACCACAATAAGATACTACAGCACATCCACTAGGATGAGGAGAATTATAAAAGGAGATAATGACAAGTGATATGGAATTGTAGAGAAATCAAAATCCACATCACCTGTACTAGGAATATGTAAAATAAGGCAGCTAATTTCTCAATTTATAATTGTACCTAAATATATAGAATACAAATAACAGAGCAGAGGACACTCAGACTCATAAATGCTCAACAACATTTATGATTCTGTGCTCCCCATGAAACAAAATGCTATCTGATTTGGGTTAATGAAGAGATTTCATTTTCTATGGCCAACTATGTCACATATTGGCTTAAATTTTAGATACACTAGGATAGAAAAAATTTAAAATTAGTTCTGTTAATTCAAGACTCTGTGAAAGATAAAATCAAGCTAACAATTTGCCCTTTATTTAAAAAAAAAAGATTTTACCTTTCAAATTTTCATCAAATGCTAATTAATTTATACTAAAGAAAATTAGGATTTTTATCAGAAAAGGAAAAGATTAATCTAATGTTTAGTCAGAAACAATTCCATGCATATACAACTACAAACATTAAAATGACCCCACATTTATAGAGACAAATCTACTTCAACGAATAATTTTTCAAGGTGATACAAATTGCTCACAACAAAGTAATGAAACCATTGTAGAATCATTACTAGGCTTGTCTTCAAATAGAAGATCTAGCTTTGTTCTGGGGTCCAAAGTGATAAATAAGAGCTCTACAAATCTCTAAACTTTATAGAGATTTTCCCCACGGTGTAGGCAGGACACTTGTCAGCAAGGACCAAGAGACTCTAAGTACCAAAATACAGAAACTCAAAGGGCTGGCTTGAGCTAAATACAATATGTAGACTTCACACTGATTCCATGTGGAATAACTGCATGGCACTAAAGTAAAGATTTTAATCTTCATTTCTCCTCATAGATGAGCTATGTTATGCTGATACGAGGTTAGAAGGTACTCTTCACAAGGACAAAATTTCTGAAGACCAATTTAAATTAGGAAATTAGGAGCCCTGCCAACATTATGTATAGGCAGGAAGAAGAAAAAAAATGAAGAACACCAGGCTTGGTGGTATCAGTACCTCACCAATTCCTAATGGAATTCACATCTTCTCAGGAAGTCTTCTGTTCTTTTGCAGGTCAACATCCAGGGGAAAATAGGCACTTGATGACCCTTATTTTATCCAATATTGAAACATGAGATTGCAAACAAAAAGCAAAATTTTTTTTCTAAAGGAACTTATTAAAACAAAATTAATTTATTGATTAATTGTTCAACTCATATGAAATTTCTTTACATGTGTATGGATTACATGTGAATTTATATAATTAGGTATTGATGAAATGCCTACTGATGTCAAATATCATTTTAGTCCTTGATGATACAGAAGTGAACATGCCAAATAAAACAGAGGCCCCTATGCAAAGGTACAACATTACAAAGGGAACATCATAGTAGCTATGCAGAAGCACGCACATGTAAGAATATAGACATGCACGTAAGAAATGTAATTCAGATTAGAGAAAAACAAGGTCTAAAAGGATAGCCAACATTGTGGCCACAGTCCTTCAAGGTCAGTGAAGACTCAGAAGAAACAAGAACCTGTGCTGTAAAGTTCTGTAAACAAATTTTCTGATCAAGGAGATTATGGAGCCACAGAGGAAAATGATGGACGATGTACAGTGTGCCTAAGGAGAGTCAGCTAGAGAGAAAACATTTTCTCAGGTTTCCACAGAGAGTGAATTGATAAAGCAATGGCCATGACTCATCCAAATGGCTGAACTGACAAAAGATCAACATACTGTACATAATTTCGGGGTAAATCCTGAGGATATTTGATTGACATTGTCAGTTACAAAAGTTACATTTCTTGTTATGTAAGTCTTGCTTTATCTTGGTCTTAACCATCCAGCAGAAAAGTATAAAAATGAGGTATAAAAAGTAAATCCATATTAATATGCTGAACTGTAAAAGGTTCAAGTCAACAACTTCTGGCATTGCCAGTCCTGTGGATAACCCAGTACTATTATGGGCTACTTGACTATATTGGATTACTTTGTTGAATTCGTGCACCTAGAGTATTTGAATGGCAACAGAATACCCATTTCTAACAAAAATAAACAAAAATGGGTGATATAAATAAAGGACCATTTTGTATATATGTATATACAAAAAATCATAGATATACTGCTACTTTCTCTTAGTTCAATGAGAAGAAATTTTGAGCTAATAGTGTTTAGACCAGGTATCATGACTGCACCTTCTACTATGAATAACTACTACAAAGACAGCAATATGCAATGTATTAACTATTGTAACTGTCCTATTAACCTGTTTTGAAACTGTCTCCTTGCTATTTCTTCCTCAATAAAATTAATTAAAAAATGAAAGGTAATTCTTAAAATGATACATGCTTTAAAGCAAAAGCAGGAGAGAAACAAGATGATGAGTGCCTAGATAGGGGGAGACTAATTTCGAAATCATTGATCAGAAAAAAAGACTTGCTTAGACAGTGACATTTGGATGACATTTTGTGGGGAAGCTGGCCAGGCAAAATCTGGAGGAAGCACTCCAAGTAAAGAAAACATCAAGTAGAATGATCCGGAAGTGGAAACACACTGCAGTTCTCACAGAGAGAGTGCTGATGAAGCAAAGAAGGCCACCTACTGGCACTCAGAGGCCACAAGGAGGCCCGTGGGCAAGGTTCTGAGCAGTAGGCCAATTGTGCGGACTGTACATTCACACTCTCTGCCTTCCTGAGTCTGGGCCTTCAGATAAACACTAAGCAAACCACTGCCAAACCCAACACAACAATAGGCTGAGACATACTGCAGAAGAAAACTGCAGCACATTCTAGGTCTTTATAACCCAAAAATCTGATTCATTTTGGGGCTGGGAAGGGAGAAAGTCACATTTCTAGAGAAATATGAACTAGAGTTGTACCACCCATTACATTAAATCCATTATTTAAAAGTAGATTCAGGAGTTTCATTCACCTTAATTAAAATTTAAAATGGTGGTCCTAATGAGACTTCTGATGAAAAAAGAATGACAAATTTTCAATCAAACAGACTACATCCCATCAGACATGAAAATTTTATTATCTTTGCAATGACAGATTGATTCACTATACAGGACTTCATAATATTTGAAATTAGGAACACGATACTAAAGTTCATGAACTGATTACTATAATTACAGTTCATTTGATCTTGATTGCTTTTGTAGGGACTCTGATTAAATTTGTCTGCCTTGATAGTTCCTAAAGCTTGTTTCTTGCAAATTAAGAATTTCTTGGGATAATAATTTATTATTTCCCTTTGGCCCTTCCCCTCTATCTATGCATATTGCGACAGTTGTTTTAATTATACATTTCTTAAAACTGAGAGTTGTATTAATCCCCTTTAATTTGCAAAGATATTCAGATTCAAATTGGACAGAGCCAGCAGTATTAATTCTATTTCATAGGTGAAGAGACTGGGAGCTATTAAAGCAAAGAGAACTATCCTAATACACAAGCCCAGCTAAGAGGCAGACCTGGGCTTAACACAGGTCTTGCACTTGGACTTCTTGCATGCAGGATTGTGAAAGACAAATGCACCATTGAAGCTGCCAGTCTGTTACACTATGGTATGGTTGCTCTGCCAAAGTAATATATGGTCGTGTGCCCCATTAGAGCACTCCAGTTGACAGTAAGCTATCTTTGGGATGTTGGTCTCATAAGATTATCATGGAAATGAAAATTTTCTGTAGCTCAGCAGTCACCAGAATCAACACAGTGTCCAGCAATGTGTAGGGAGTACCTTGCTCTCCTGTGTGTGATGACACTGGTGTCAAGAAACCCACTGTGTTACATACAGCTCAAGGGTGAGCATAGCACATATAATGATGTAGAATTCCTAGTACTTGAGAATGACAGCAAATGACTATGTCACTGGCTTATGTACTATACTTTCTATTATTATTATTATTAAAAATGTATTCTTGCTTGTAAAATTAAAAGTTTACTTATTTAACTTTTTAAAGTAAAACAGTTGGCCATGTAATGTCAGCAGAGCCTCATGGATCTCGTGTTTAATGTGTCTTTTGATTGCACTATTTTCTCTTACCTTTGATTAATCTGCATTTTATTCCTGGATTCATCATGACCCCCAGGACAAAAGGCTGTGATATAGAAAGCCTGAGTGTGCAGCAGGCTGTGACGTCTGGATGTGTGTTAGTGCACTCTCTGGCATCCACACAACAATGACAGCACTGGTTGGTTTCTTAATGTGTCCACCTCATTAAGTGAGTTATGACTTTCATCTGAGCGTCTCCAGGAGGAGGGGGATATTTGCATAAGATGCATCCAGCCCTAAAGGGATTGATACGAAGAATGAGAGCAGTCAGGCCTGCTAGGGGCTTCAGAGGATTCATCTTGTTCAAATAATAAAAAGGGTCTCTGGGAAATAAGAACGGGAGTGCTCTTTCCCTCCTCTGTGTACCCACAAATTTCCCAGAGGGTCAGTGAGAAGAATTTCCGGCTAAAAGCTGTCTTTTTTTCCTTCTTTACAGTCCAGCGCACAAAGGCCCATTCTGCTCTGCCAACAGGCCATGTCATTGGGATTCATGAAACAAAAGAAGAGTGAGCTGTTCAGATCTTTACAAAAATCCTTGGCATGGACAGGAAAGATTCCAGAATAAGAAAATCAAGTTGGAGTGGGTGATTCTTTTGTCTTGCTTCTACCATTCTGCTACTTCCTTTCCTTCCCTGTTTTTGTGTTCTGGATCACAGCCATGCAATCCTAACTTGCTTCGGTTACACTTCCAACTTTTTAGAAAGCATAGAAAATCAGTCTAATGAGACCTGAATGAGAAATGAAGGAGAGATGAGTTTTTCAGAACTCTGGAGGGACAACTCAGCCACCTATGCTGCAGGGAGGCCCAGATGCAAGCCGCTGGGCAGCACAATGATCACAACAGTCCCACTGGCCAGGCCCTAGTGTGACTGTGCCCCTAATGGCCTCTGAAAAGCACCAGGCTTTGAGCACATAGGCAGGTGGGGCAGAGTAGAGCTGCCCTCTCAGGAAAACATAGCCCTCCCTACATCCTGGAGGAGCTGATCTTAATCACTCCAAATCATAGGAATCAGCAAGGCCATCACTTGGAGATTTAATTATCTTTTCTTTATTCAATTCTCATAATGAATGATTCTAGGGGGTTATTAATTTTTCATTTCAGAAGCCGCACATGAAAGCTGCCCAGTAGACGGTTCTGCTGTTTTTGAAAAATTCCATGCATGCCTTGGGCCCATTCTGTGAGTGGACTACACAGTCTTTTGATTAACAGGCCGAATCACACTGGACCTTTTGCAAGGCCTTGGAGCAAGGTCATACTTCATGCACCTATCCCATCTGTGAACTCTAGCTTTACTAAGCCCATACTGCTTTCACCAGAGGCCAGAACGTGGAACACAGGAAAATTTCCAGCCAAAACCCATAGCTCCTCCTGTCTGGCACCTCTCAAGCCTGTCCCTGCTGCTGCATTTCCCCACTTCTGTCTTAGTTCAGGATCTGTCCATTTTCCTTTGCATTATGACCTTGGCCTTCATCTCTCTCTAGCCCTTCCCACTCTACCCAGCCATAGTGACAACACCTGCACATGTGTGGGCATGCCAGCCAGCCAGCTCTGTGTTTTATATATTCTTGCTTTGTGTGTTCTTTCCTCTAGGCCAGGAATTTTCTACTACACATGTCACACCTGTTTAACTTCTACTTCTCCCTCAAAAAATACCCCACAGATCATTCCTCTGTGTCTCCACAGGCTTCTCAGCCTGCTCCTCTGAACTAGACTATTCATTATGAAGAAGGATGCCAGGAGAATGAGATACTTCCCAATATATATTTCTCAATAGATAGGTTATATATGAATATGCAATATAGCCCATATTGTAGTTATGCTGATGCTTCTTAACTTTCTTACTAATTATGTTTGGGTATTATCCTTGGCACAGTATCTAAGCAAACAGTACCTCCTTATGACATAGGGAAGTAAAACTCCCGACATGACCTGGATGAGTTTGTGTTCTCTAAAACTGAAGAATGAATTTTAGGAACAAACAGATTGAGAGTAGAATATTTATTGAGAAAGAAAACTTCTGTCTCAGAGAGGACAGAAGGAGGGCCCAAGCGGGTTATCCAGGAAGCTGTCTCTTTCAGCTTATTTTTATAGGGCAAAACCATGTGGGGCTAAGGCCTTGCTTAGGTGGATATGAGTGAGACAAAACTATGGTCAATCAATGGGATGGCAAGCACCATTGCTCAGGTAAAGCTGATTACACCCAGGAACAAATGGAGAAGTGAGTCATGGAGTAAGTGGGCATGAATATGGGACAGTGTTTCTTCCTGTTGGGATTGGGCTAGTGATTCATTTGGCTCTTTTCAGGTGATTGATATCTATTTAGAATACCAATCCCAGGTGCTAATCTTTTAGCATTTGGTTGGCCTTTAGGTCTGGTTCACAGCAGGTGCATCTGTCCCTGTTATAGTTATAAGGTATCTTTGTCTTCTGTGTTATCTCCTTCGAGGGCCTGGCCCTCTCTGACTGCCTATAATATTTCTATCTAATTTGGCTACTTGTAACACTTAGACCATGTAGAGACCATGGGCCTCTGCTCCATGCTCTGTTCTTTGCAGAGAAACCATATACTACAAACACAATCCCAAACACATTATCAGAAATATACTCACTGCTGCCACTTTGGATTAACACTCAAAATTTACAGAGCAAAATATAACTCTAAGAAATCTACTCATGCATGATCAGGCCCCAGAAAAATGCTTTCTACATCTCTTATCTTATGCACTCAATATAATGGGTTCCACAAACTGTGTGAAAGTCTCTGGTTGCATCCCACCTGAAGTTGGAGACGGACCATTATACAGTGTAAAGATCTGACAGAGAGGAAGGTTAGGTGACAGGAAACACACAATAATTAACTTGTCTCATCTGTCTTCTCAGATATAAATGCAATGATTTCTTGCATAATGAGATAGTTTTCTAATGATGATGAGGACTCAGTATCTTGCTTCCCTTCACTTTCAATTCTGTATTGCAGAGGTTTCTCAACAAATAAACGTGATAGTCTCTTAAGTTACATAAATTTGCTGAGGAGCATTTTGCAAAATAAAACAGTTGCTTGCGCCAACATCCCTGGCCCATTACAACAATATCTAAATGTATACAATAATTTAAAAGTTGATTTTTCTCATCTCAAAAAAGGAATGGCTTAGACTTCTCCAGAAGGAAAAATTGATTTTAAATTTTAAAAGTTGATTTTAAATGCAATAACAAAAAGTGCATTTGAGAATCTTTAACTGTGGGTTGAATAAAAGAACTTTGCACAAATTTCCTCTTAATGGAGCATTCTGGTCACATTTGGTGGTTTGCTATATTGCTTGTGATAATTAGACATAAGACTGTGTTTCCATCCCAAATGGTCAGGACAAGCCTGCATCTCGGCACCCAGACATCGTGCTACACCAACTCCTCCCAGAAAATTTTCCTCCTGGAGAAATCCCAGCCAGTCTTTTTCTGAGCCGAGAAAATCAATAAGCATATAGGGATGCTACTGACTGTGATAATCTGTAAACATCACCTGGTAAACTAAACTCCTGCATAAATACATTTGAGTATGAGCAAGGTGTAGTGAGCGTTTACAGAATCATACAAGTAGCTGTGATTTCTCCTTATGAGTTCATCCGGTGCCAGGAGTGCGATGTTCTGTGTTCAGTTCATCTCGAATTTCCTGTGGTGGCCCTCACTCATGATATTGCCGCTATACATTTGCATAGCTACCTTCACTTCCAGAAGAAGAAGAGCACAACATATTCTTCCCAGAAGAACTCACTACACGTGCACGCATTTAATGAAATTCCTTGCAATTTTCCACTATGTCTGACAAAACAAAGGACCCACCTCTTAAAGGAAAGTTCTGAGTCTTTGAAAAAAATAACAATTAACCAATAGAAGCCCTTTCTCTATTTTTTATTTTATGTTTTTCACCACATGAGTGTACGTGAAGTGAGTAAAGGATACCTTAATGCAAGCTCCCTCTTCTGAAGACACAATCACGTAGCCAAGGTGACATGCGTTTCCCTACTTTAAAAGCCTGAGTGCTTCCTTATTATGTTATCTTATTTTTGTGGCATTTATCACCTATGCTCTTTGAGTTAGCACTGACACCTCTTAGGTACTGTAAATTATCTTACTCATACACTTATATGTATATGTTCTTAGGTTTGCATGTGTTCTTCTTTTACCTCAGTAGACTATAAAGTCCTGGAAAGTAGAGTTCTAGCTATGTTTTTGGCAGTACTGGGATCAATGCAGCCATGAAAAATGTGGACTTTCGGTATTTCTATAGAAAAATGCAAGTGTGCATCTATGATCTTAACAGTACAGATTTTGGGTAGTTTTTCTCCCCCTAGCATTTTCCCTATTCAAGCTCGAGTAAGTCAAAATGCATTTGATTTTCAAATAATGAAAAATGATGGCTTACGAGGGCCTTCAAATGCATGATTTCTTCACAGTGATTGATAGATGTTCCCACTGTTCGTCTCTCTCCTGAACCTTCTGTTACAGACCTGCAACAGGGGCTGTAAGAGTCCTCTGTGTGGTGCCCCTGTGTTCTGTCTAAAACTTTTCTAAGTCTGAAAGGTTCAATAGATACTGGGAAAAGGAAAGAATTTGTTCAATGGGAAGGAAAAACTGGGATAAGGAAAGACAAAAAAAAGGAAAAGGAAGTAATTATGTATATATGCAGGATATTACCAATTTCTGCTGGTCTTTTGAAAGGAGCAGTTAATGCTTACATTTTTTTTCTTTTCATTCTTATTATTTTTTCTCTTTAATTTCATACAACTTTTTTGTTTTTTATTTATTTGTTTGTTTTTTCTTTAAACCAATTTTGAATGTTCATATCTGGTAACCTAAACAAGGTTTGAAAATAACATCATGCAATATAGCAACCACTGTAAAATTCTTATTACTTTGCTTAGTGAAAATTTGTATCACTTGTAATCCTGAGGAGGGGGATTATTACTATTTTGTATTTTTTAAAAAATAAAACTTTTGAAAAAAGCTTCTTTACCAGATCAGCAAAATCTGCAGCCAGCCACAGCACATCCATCCTTTCCAGATAAGTATAGAATTTTTTTCAATCAGATTTCACTTGCTTAGGATCAATCTTGTCAGCTATTAAATCTGACTTTCTGATCCCTGCTAGGAGAACATTTAAAGAAGCATGAAAGGCATGCTGACAGTTTCACATGTATTATAGTAAACCTTTCATAGTAGCCATTAATGTATCACAGGATAAGAAATGTGGTCTAAAGATAAAAATAGACGGTAGGTAGGCTTTCTCCCCATCCACTTAATTTCACACATGTACAGCCACTGATGTGTCTGCTGTGAGATCAGGCAATGCCCTGGCTGGCAAATTCATTACAGCGTTTTCAAAGAACAAAGCACGTGTTACTTTACAGAATATTTTTGGTGGAACTAGTAGAAGGGATGTACAAATAACAGTTGACACCCAAGGAGCTCTCTTAAAAGCTCACCCTTCACAAAGGCAAATACCACATCGACGTGTCTACAGCAGAGCAGTCACAGTTCTTTGTTTTCATAATAGGTGGAGAAGAGAACAGGTAGAATAGGTGGACCCTTTCTACTTTCTCGGCTCAAAATTGGGGTTCATTGCAGGCTGACTATTAAACCACAATGCATGCTTCTTTATAGCGTTAAACCTCCAGATGATTATTTGGTGCATTTTTCTAACACAGATAAGACCCACTTAGGACAGGAAGCGATGTATAAAAATTCCTCTATTACTTATCACCCGTGCATCTGATGATGTATCAAAGCCCAAATGCAGAAAGTTCAAGGTCAGAAACACCCTGTCACAAAGCAGAGTAGATTCCTGCTTCTAAGGAGGCAAAAAGGAGCACACCCTAAATAACGTAGGCCTGATGAACCACCAGCTTGTGGGAACTGATATCACAACTTTGGGTATGAAGGAAACACACTGCAAAAAAAGACAGTATCTGTCATGCACACCTACCGGCACATCTAAAATGAAGAGCTCTAGCAGAGAGCATTCAAAGGTTCAATGAAGGAAACAGGAGACTGTCAGGAGATGGAGTGCTGGCTGGGAAGATAGGTTAGTGGCATAGGTGCCTGCCTGGCAAGTGCAAGGACCCGAGTTTGATCCCTGGCACAACATACCTTGCCAGCCCCAGAACCCTAGGCATGCCATGGAGGGCCCAGAACCAGGTGTAGTGAGACAGGCCTATAATCCCAGCGTTGGGGAGGCAGAGATAGGCGAATAACTATAGGTCTGAGCTGTGTAATGAGACCCTGTATCAAAAATAGTTCTGAAGAGAAGAATTGAATTTAAAAAGATTCAGTCTTGCTACCAGTAAGCAGGTGGACATCAAAGCAATAGTAAAAATTCTAGTCTATGGATTCTGCACAAATACTGTGAAACAATTTTCCTTTCTTCCAATAGCAGGAAAAAGAGACAAATCTTGAAAAATATAATTATTTTAGTTGCTTTAACACTAAAATGTTTGATGACAGCGTATCAAAATTAATTCTAAGCATTCACTTCATATCCCTTCATTAAGCCCCAGGAAATTACATTCAGGCATGGTAGGTGTTTAGGTAACACTGTTCCATTTGGGAGATGCCTGCTTTTACCAATGCTTATATCCTGTGCTGAGATCCCTGTGTCTAATGGGAGTAGTGCAATGAAATCTGAATGAAGCATTATCTTGCTTGATGACTGTGTTGCCTAATAACAGAGAGAGGGCTTTGGGCCATAATTAATAGCCATTCTTACAGATCTTTTAACTCTGCAGTCCCCATGGAGTTTGCTTCCCATTAACATTTCCAGAAATAGGTTACTTTACATTATGGAAGCGCTGCGAGTGATACTTTCTAAATTATTCCTGAGTCAATTATTAAAAAATGATTACTCAAAAAGCTTTTCTCACTTTGCATTGTGCCTTTAAGTGCCGTGCAGTAAATATGGAGAGGGGGCTCTAGCCCATAGAAAGAATCTCTGCTTCTGATATAGCCAAGTCCATTAATTCAGTCTCCAGGGTGCTCTAAAGTATGTTTTCATTACAAGTTATACTGCTAAATACCATGGGAAACTATATGCAAATCAGCAGTAAGAACTCTGCCAGTTCAGAGGAGCCAATGGAACCTAATGAAGGGGATACAGCCACTATAAAGCTATGTTGTGTGGGGTTTTTTAAGGTTAATTAGACTGCCTAATTATCCCAGACTGAGAGCATCTTATTCTCTTGGAAAGTCAAGCCTGATTAATTTATAGAGGCTTCCCCTACAAGCAAAAACAAGTAAATAGAAAAACGCCTTTTCAAAGTTGTTAGCTTACATGGAAATCCAATGGGTGGGTTGATATTCCTACAAATATTAAGAAGAAAAACTAGAAGCAAATACATAGCATGTAATAATCCTCCCTCTGTGATTTCCCCTCTTTACTTTCTGATACCGTGTTCTCTCCTGATCTGAAAACATCAACCAGAAAATTCCACAGAAATAATGTCTTAAGTCACTCTAATTATAGTATATTGTTAGAATGATCTTATTTTATTATTATTACAAAACTTTTGATAGCTTACTGCACCTGCTTTAAAAATTAAAGCACAAAGACAAGCGCTGGGAAGCAGAATTTAGATTTTGGAGTTATATTGCTTCCAAACTTCTAGAGATCACCTCTGGGACTGCTGGGGTGGAAGTGGCAGCCCAGGTGCACAGCAGGATGACTGCTAGCTCTTGCAGTGGATGACAGCACACAGAGAAGGCACTGTGTGGGCAGCTGCCACGCTCCAACTATTGGAGGACTTCTAGAGAGACATATAAAGTAGTGGATTTTTTTTCTTCCTGCATCCGAGAAAGCTAGGAAAATCTGACAGTGATTAATTACCAATTTACAACAAAGCACAGAACCCAAAGAACCCCCTTTGGCAAAAACTAAAGAGGTACTCAGCTGCTGTAGCCAGAGGCCAGGAAAATCTGAAGTTAGAGCCAGGCATAATTATAATTACAGTAGAGCTCCAGAGAAAGTTGAACTTTGACTACAAAACTGGTTTAACTAAGCTTAGGATCTTAGTGGTGAAAGAAAACCAAGAGATTAGGGTGAGAAATGCCCTGCACTTGCACAGCTGGCTGGTTAGAGCACATGGGAACAGGGAAGTCTCAGAAGACACCTGTGATAGGACTGTGGAGTTAGCTTGCATTCTGATTATCACTTTGCCATTTCTGACTGCACGGCCTCAGCAGTACCAAGATACAAGGGCATATAAAATGTTTGGACTGGGCTAGAGAGGTAGCTTGGCAGTCTAAGTGCCTGCTTATCAAGCACAAGGACTAGAGTTTGATCCCTGGGACTGCATGACTTGCCTGCCCCAGAACCCTAGGTGCACCATGGGACTCTGTGGGCCCCAAAACCAGGATTGGTGCATGCCTATAAACCCAGTGCTGAGGACGCTGAGACAAAGAGATTATTACAAGTCTGAACTTCATAATGAGAACCCATACCTAATAAATAAGCAACAACAAAAAAAAAAAAGTATTTGAACTGCCAACATAGAATACTCATCAACAACATTTCTCTAGGTCAGGTATAAAAAAGCAAGTGAAGCAGTCAACACATCATCATTGCTGTGTTGTGTCCTTCTGGGACCAATAATGGTGATGAGCCAGCTTGACTGGGTTAGAAGTGCTACAAAAGTGCACTTTGTGTGCATCTGTTGGGTGTGACTTTCGATGCTACACATAGTCTCCTTCCTCTTACTCTCATCCCATTTTGACTCAGGGTTTAAATCATATCTGAATCACATTTAGGATCAGTTGTCATCTGATAGAAATTTTCATCAAAATAACTATAACAGGGAAAATCAGATGACATCCAGTATGTTCAGGGGGGTATGGCCATAGACATACAGGCAAAAGCACTATGAACAGAAATAAGAGTGTGGGAAATGGAAAAACTATGATAGCAACTCTGTGATCTCATCCAAGTATTCCAAAACCAATGAGGGATATCCTTACTCAGTGGAAAGTACCCCAGAGACTGGGGTGACACAGTGAAGCTTTTCAATATGTCTGTAACAAACTAGGACAATCAGGAATATCCATGGGCTGAAAAGGCCAGAGTAACCAGGACTCCATTCCTCAAGGGATAAGTCTGGGTCACCTATCAGGCATCAAACACAGAGAGATGCTAGCAAGATGAAGGAGAGCATAGTAAATCATTCAGGAGGTGGTTTAGGAGAATGGGGGAGTTGGAGGAGGAGTATCAGAGGACAGGAACAAGCCCCAGGAACAAAGCAGCAGTGGGGCATTTGTTCCACTGCCTTCTCATTATAAATATTCTCACAAGAGGAAACCATTCAGAATCCCACAGGAGCTGCTTTGGAATAGGATGAGCTCCCATACAGAAGATGATCCAGGTAGTGCAGCTAAGTCCTGGGAACAGCACCCGCAGGCGTCCACTACCACTCAGTTATTGCTTCTCACAGCTGCTGATATTTCAGAGATTAATTCACTGAGAATTTCCCTCAGATGAATGGAGCTTTGTCATCACAGTTAGCTTGTGTATATCTTTAACCCACAACTGGTCAATGTCAAGGTACAAAGATTACTTGAAGGCTCACCCAAGTAAAATCCAGAGCTTGCCTGAGTTATTTTTCTCACTGCAGAGATAGACTGCATAACACCTAAAGGTAAAGGTTTATTTGGTTTTCAGTTTTCAGAGGTTTCGGTCCAAAGTTGGTTGGCTCCAAGAGAAGGTGGCATGCAAGAAGGGGCATCACAGAGGAAAAACGGTCCATAGCAGGGATAGGCAGGCAGAAGGTTGCAGAACAGCCATTTTTGAAGCAGCTGCCTCAGCAGCAGCCTGTCTGTCCCTTCTATTCCTTCCAGGCTACTAACCTTTTGGGCTGTACTGTCCATACCCAGAGAGGTCCTTCCTATTGCCCACACTCAGAACTGTGTCAAACCAATCAGTGGACTAAGTTAATAATCACACTCACTTGATCCCAGCATTGCACTCCCTAGATTCAACCACTTCTGAAAAGACCCACCTATAGCCACAGAAGGCTTTGAGGGGACATCTAGACACAGACCATAATAGAGTTACCACTAATTACTACGGAACAATGCATAGCAAGGGTATCGTCATGATATGATGTTTATGTATTACAGGACCGGTATCTTGGTTTTAGCCTTTCTCTGTAATGCTAGAATCTGACGCTTTATGCTCAAAAATATCTTTCATGATGTATGAAGAAATATTTATGATATGCAAATAAAAGGAAAGAGCAATATATTTTTCTGAAACTTTAAAAAGAGGCTTCATCCATCTCTAATCATATCCATCCAAAGATTTTTCATTTATAGGAAGAATAAATAGAAAGAGTAAGAAAAAAAGAGGAAGAATTGAGGAAAGGTGGGATTAGAGAGGGTATAGGAAACAAACTTTAATATTTACATTTAGTAGCATAGAAAAAGAATGATCCAGTCTCACTTGCTACCAACTTATCCTATTTAACCATTTGTCATGGAGCCCCCAACACTCCACCCCCAGAAGTCTTGGGTCCCAGGACAAATAATCACTTACCAGAAAGTAATAATGCAATTAATTCCTGTGCCCAGCCACCTCCATCATCAATATCAAATAAACTATGTGGCTTCCGTCCTTGCCACTGGGGCCTTTGCTACAGCATAAATACGAGTCAAGGCCAGTCAAGGATTTCTGCTCTCAGGCTGCAAATGTGACATGGGTTTTGGGTCTTGGATGCATCCCAAGACTCAAATGTTATGATGACTTAACAAGCCTGGAACAAGCTGTCAGAGCAGGGAGTCGATCTGAGTCTTGGATTTCTCTATCTGAATGAAGAGTTGGCTCTCAGAGTTTCTATCTGCCTCCTTCTAGAAGGTTACTAAGGGGATCATAGAAAGGAAAATGGAGGTGTTCGGATCTGCGGGTCGGAGTGATACCCCTATCCCTTCCTGTTCTCCACTGTGAGTCAGCAAAGCAATATTCATGACATCTCTGTGGCCTTTCACATGGACCCGGAGACATCACACTTGTCCAAGAGTGACACTAACTCCTTCTGCTTCCCTCAGCAAAGTGCCAGTTTCTATCCTGGAGAATTATCTGGTTCACATGGTACAACTTGCCTTCTGCTTCCTTCCCTGACCCTAATTATTTACCTCTGTAAACTAGGAATGACATCAGAAATTGAAGAAATTGAAGTGACCATTTCTGCTGCCAAAGGTCAGAAGCTGCTAGAGGGCAATGTTACAGGAGCACATAAAGCCCAGAAAAAGCAATTTAGTTCTCATAACATTTTATCATGAAGTTAAGTGGAGTCACCCTATTAAAGTGAGTCACCTCTTACACTTTTTCCCATTGAGCTGATTCACTCAATGAAGAAAACTACTCACATTAAATGGACCCAAAAACTTTTTTAAAAATAGACTTAGTTGTCTACAGAGTGTTCTACCTCGCACCATCAGAATATATGTTTTTTTCAGCTACACATAAGATGGTCTCCAAAATAGACCACATACTAGTTCATAGAACATGCTTAAGTAAATGCAAAGGAAATTATTCCATGTATATTATCAGAGCCTAGTGCAATTAAAATGGAAATCAATGGCAAAAGAAACCACAAGAACTTCACAAATACAAGGAAACTGAATTCTGAAACATCAGTGGGTCACAAATAAAACTAGACATCAGGCAATTTTTACAATTAAATGGTAATCGCAATACAACATACGAGAACTTATGGTACATAATGAAAGCAGTTGTAAGAGGGAAATTTACACTGATAAATTCCCATATCAGAAAAACAGGGCCAGCCAGCTAGCTCAGCAGACTAAAGCACCTGCTTAGGCAGCACAGTGGCCAGGGTTTGATCACCAGTGTGCCATTATGGCCTCACCCTCAGGGTGGCCTGAGATGGCCATTAAGAAAAGAAAAAAGATAGCTGATATAAACTATTTGATGTTGAACCTGAAGCTTCTAGAAAAAGAAGAGTAGGCTAAGCAAAAAGTTCTTATGAGCAAGGAAATTATAAAGATCAGAGCAAAAAGTAATGCACTGGAGAGAAAAAAAGAATTAATGAATCAAAGAATTGGTTGTTTGAAAGATTAAATAAAATCTATGAACCTTTATTCAACCTTATCAAAAAAAAAGAAATGACTGAAATTCATGCAATTAGGAAGAAAAGGGTAGAATCAAAAGGGACCCTGCAGAAATCCAGAAGATCATCCATACCTACTTTGAAAACTTTTATTCTAATAACATGGAAAATGCAGAAGAAATGGACAAATTCCTAGACACATATGAATTTTCAAAGCTGAATTAAGAATATATAAAAGTCCCAAATAAATCAATATCAATCAATTAAATCAAAGATGTAATTAAAAACCTACCAACAAAGAAACGCTCATGCCCTGATTAGATTCACTGTTGAATTCATAAGAAACAAAAGGCAGACCTAACACTACTGCTACTTTAATAAAATCGAAAGGGAAGTAATACTTCTACATTCATTCCTGAAGGCAAACATCACCCTGATACCCAAACTGGACAAGGGCCCAACAAAGAAAAAGAATTATAGAAACATCATGTACATAGATGCAAAAATTCTCAATAAGATACTGGCAAACAGAATGTAGCAAATATTCAAGAAGAATATATGCCATGACAAAGTGGGATTCATCCTAGGGATGCAGGGATAGTTCAACATAAGCAAATCAAAAATTTAATATAAAATCTAAGGACAAAGATCATGTGATCATTTCAATAGATGCAGGAAAGCTTTTAACAAAGTTCAGCATCCATTCACGAGTTAAAAAAAAAAAAACCTATAGAAAATTTAAATAGATGCTATTTATCTCAATCTGATAAAAGCCATCTATGAAAAACCAACAGTGAACATCATACTAAATGAACAAAAACTAAGTGTTCTCTCAAAAGTGAGGCGCAAGACAAGGATGGTCACTGTCATCATTCTTATTCAACATAGTCCTGGAGACTTTAGCCAGAAAAAATTAGGCAAAAAAGTCATAATGATAGGAAAGAAAGAAGTTAAATTAACATTATTTGCAGATGACATGATACTTTATATAGAAGACACCAAAACCTCCACCTAAAGAGTTCAAGATTTAATAACTAAATTCAGTATTCTAGCTGGATATAAAGTCAACACTCAAAAACCAACACTTTGAGGTGAAGAGCTTGTACTCATGCTAGTCCAATCTTTTAAGAACTTAGGAGGACTCTGGGCAGCCTGCAGGACTCTGGTGAGCTGCAATTTGCAAGTCCAGGGCACATAGTGGAGCTTTCCTGCACCTAGTCCAAACATTTAAGAACTTTGGAGTACTCTGGGTAGCTCATAGGACTCTGGTGAGCTGTGTCCCTTGGCCCCTGGAGTACAGTGTGGAGGTGTGTTGGCCCTGTTTCAACCTTCTAAGAACTGAGGAGGATTCTGAGTTTCCCATGAGATCCTGATGAATCCAGCTGACACCCACAGTCTATACTGAAGTTTTGCTGAGCATGGGCCAGTCACATCTACCAGTAGTGAGAGTCCTACCCTGCTCCCCAGTGCAGTGGAAACTTTATTGACCCAAACTACACCACTCTTCCACCAATGCTATGTCTGGGTGCTTATTTGAAACCAAAAATGCCAAAATGTAGGATCAAAAGGCAATCTCAATCCTTCAGCCCACCCAGAACAAATTCAGAAGACAAAGACATCAAGAACATGGAAATCGCACACCCAAAATTTCTGAAATGAAAGCAACTGGTAAAGAAATAAGTCCACCAGGCAATAGAAGAAATAAGATCAGAAACAATCTTTCAGGTCAAAAAAGAAATGGCAAAAATTGTGAAAGAATTGCCCAGTATGGGTAAAAAGACATGGATAAAAACAGAGAATAGAAAAATGATAGAAACACTGAATGAATATTACACAAATAAATTAGAATGTGTGAAACAGATTCAAGCAGATAGCCAGGAAATTAAGAATTCCATTGAAAGCTGGCAACACCACTTAAATGAAACTGAACATACTAAAGATTGAGACCTCGAACATTCCTGAGTCAAAAAAAAAAAAAAAACAGTAGCTTTCCTACATGCAAAAAAGAAACTCACTGAGAGAGAAATCAGGAAAGCAACACTTTTCAAAATAATATCCAAAGAACTGAAATACCTAGGAATCAATGTAATGAAAGATGCACCAATAACTACAGTACTCTGAAAAAGGATAATGAAGAGGTTATCAGAAAATTGGAAGATAACCTTTGCATTTTGGTAGGAAGAACCAATATGGTGAAAATGGCCATGTGTGAAAAATTATTATACAGAATTAATGAAATTCAGATCAAAATTCCAACAGTCTATATCACAAAGTTAGAGAAAAAATTCCTAAAATTCATTTGGAAGCTGAAGTGTCCTAGAATACCAAATTCAATTCTAGGCAACAAAGGCAAGGCAGAGAACTTCAGCATCCCTAAATTGAAATTATACTATAAAGCTATAGTGATAAAAGCAGTATGGTACTGGCAAAAAAAGACACAAAAATCAGTGGAATGGATTAGAAGATGAATCCCCATCTGTGAGAAATCCCCACAATGTGAGAAATGTGTTAATCAGCTGTTGTTAGGCTAGGGATTATCATTGAGAACATATAATTAACTCAAAAAAGTCAGATCCCCAAATTCAAGACCCAGTCCAAAATATGGATTTGTAGATGAATAGACACTTCTCAAATGTGTGTATTCATACAAACAGTAAATATGTGAAAAATACTCAACATCTCTGATCAATTGAGAGATACAAATTAAAACAATCCTGGGGCTAGGGAGATAGCTCAGTAGAATAAGTGCTTCCCTGGCAAGAGCTAGGGTCTGAGTTCAATCCCCGGTCCTGAAAAAAAAAACAAAAAAAAAAACAGCTCTGAGATACTATAGCACCCCAGAAAGAATGTATCATCAGGAAGTCAACCAATAATAAATGCTGGACCCATTGTGGATAAAGGAACCCTTCTCCACTGCTGGTGGGAGTACAGACTGCTGCAACCACTATGGAAATCAGTGTAGGGATACCTCAAAAAGCTAGGGCTGGAGGTTTCATTCAATTCAACTATCACCCTCCTGGAAATTTTTCTAGAAATATTAAAGACATCATACCACAGTGATATATGTACACCCACGTTTATAGCTGCACAATTTGTCATAGCTAAATCTTGGAAACAATCCAAATGTCCATCAACCGAGGAAAGGCCTACCAAATAACTCTGCAGATTAAAGAGCCTGCAACAGATGTAAGATCTGCAGGTTTGATACCGTGGCCTGCTGTGCCAGACCTGCCCATGGCATGCTGAGATGGCAATTAAGACTGGGCGTAATGGTGCACACCTGCAATCCCATATCTTAGGAGGTAGTAAACAGGTGGATCAGCTAGTACAGTGTGAATACCCTTCCCTAAAATACAAAAAAAAAAAAAAAAGTCCATTAACTGAGGAATTAATAAAAATGATGTGATATTTTTATGCAATGGAGTACTACTCAGCCATAAAATAGGATAAACTATAGACCTTTATAGGTATGTTGATGCAATTTGAGACCATACTCATATGAAATAGACCAGATGTACACATGTAAACATTGTATTATCTTCCCAAAAGGAGAAGCTGAAAGAGTAAATAAGATCCAAAACATACAATAGACAATGTAAAAGAGAAAGAAACTTCAAAAGGAAAGAAAAACTGGGATCAAGGAATGGAGGGGGAAAAAAACAAAAGCAAAATATATGGTAGTTAAGATATTTGTACTACTACTTTCTCTTAGTTCATTGAAAAGACAGGTTTGTGCTAATATTGTTTGGACAATTAAATGCTGATAATTTAAAGATAATACACAATGGTATAAACCATTATTACCTTTTATCTTGTTTTGGTAATTTTTTCTCTTTAAATTAGAAAAAGGAACCAGTCTTGATCTGCAACAGTAGATCACATGGGAGTCCCAAATGTTAGCCCACAGAAAAATCCTTTAGAAAGTTCTTTAAAACACAAAACCTGGTCTCCACCTCTTGAATTCCTGAGTCAGTAGTTTAAAGCAGAGCCTAAGAATTTCCTTTCCTAATGACATTTCAGGGCATTCTGACCCTGCCTGTCCTGTGTGTCCCCACTTCGTGGACCCTTAGTCTATCCCAGAGTTCCCACCATGGATGAAAGCACAGCAACAAACCACAATCAAATGGCTCCTCGTTGAGTCTGTTTGGGATGGGAGTTTAGAAAACCATATCCAGATCATATCTAAGATCAGATATCATCCCCTATAGACCTTGATCTTAACAGACCATAGAGGTAAAATCAACAGGAACAGAAACAAGTGGATGAAGTACACTGTGACCCTATAACTTTGGCCTTTTGATCTCTTCCCTGATCCATGCCGAACCAATGAGCCAATTTGAAAGGGACACTGGTGACAGTATACACATGTGCAAGCTGATATAGTTGTCTGAAAAATTGTTTTGATTCAATAACTTTGTCAACAGGGCAGTGGAAGGCCAGCCAATGTAAGGCTTGTAATAATCTTTATCCTGAAAATTTAATGCTGGCTCAGATGGGAATTCAATTGATTTGTAAACTGTGTTTACCTCCTTTCCTTGTTATTGCACAGGCAGTCAATTAATGACATTAAAGATTAATTAATGGGGAAGCTTGTGGACTAGATGTCAAAGAGATAATTCAAGTTGGAGGTTTATGCTTTACTCCAAGTTGTAAAAGAAAATAAACTTCAGTGGCTTCCTTGACAGCTTTGTCTTGGATCCTGAGTCCAAGACAGGATGAGAAAGGTTCTCAAGAAGCCAACTGGGGAGACTCAAGCTGAGCCTCCCATTGGTAACGTTCAGTGTCCTGGAAGCCAGGGACCAGCTGCTCACAATGCCCCTTGGCTCTCCAGGCCAGTTCCTTCCCAGCCCTGGCAATCAGACCCATGCTCTCATCTCTTCTAAAATCTTCTCTTTTCAACTGGTGGTAATAAATTTGCTTGTTTTTTTTTTCAAGAAAACAAAACATCAAAACAGTTATCAAAAATAAGGCTCAGCCATTCTAAAAATGCACATGAAATAGCCTCATAAAATTAGGAAAAGGATCCTTTCATATTTGATCCCAGTCCAAACATTATAGGTACTTGAATTCAGCAAAATAACCCAATATACTGCAACAGTCTGTAATAGTTGTGGGTTGTCAGCACAACTGGCAATTGTCCGAAGTTGTTCACTTGAGCTTTTTACAGCTCAGCATATTAACATAGCTTTACTTTTTATATCTCATGGTTACACTTTTCTGCTTCTCTAACAGTAATGGAACACCCATCTCTGACAAAGCAACACAAAAAAGGGGAATATAAATAAAGGACCTTTTTGTGGAAAAAAATATATATGTATATATAAGATAGGATAGATATGCAGTTACTTTCTCTTAGTTCAATGAGAAACTCATTTTTGGCTCCACAAAAAAATAAAATAAAATAAAAGGCAGATATTTCTGTATCTAATTTCTGGTCACTTCTTGACCTTTTGGCTAAGATCAAATGTACCTAATTTCTTTTACTTCTTGCATCACTTCAAAAGCTCTACCTATTCATAATCATGTAAAGGGTGATACAGTGATAGGATTTAGTAATAATGGGGTGAATGGTGATAAACTAGGCTTTTGGAATCAGTCAGTAAGAAAAATTTATAAGTATTCAAATTCTCTAATGTTGCCAGGCATTGTGGCACACCTATAATCCCAGCACTCAGGAGACTGAGGCAGGAAGATCACCACAAGTTTGAGGTCAGCATGGCTACATAGAAAGACCTTCTAAAGTCAAATTATCCAATGTCAAATCAGTTCTTGAACTTATTGCATCAGTGAAGTTGAAAATAGACATGAGTGAGACTGGGTACCTACCAGGCCTCATAGCCCCATAATTTGACCCACTGGGCAAATTTTAACTGAACTCTTTGTCTCTGCATGACCCCATACTCAATGCTAGGGCTAAAATCATAAGCCAAAATGGCTGTGGTCCACAGTGAGCAACAGACTAATGAGGGAGACAGGCACTGATCAGATGGCCATCCAGCTTGTTGATGCATGTAACTACATATCTATCCTATCTTATATATACATATATTTTTTTTTCACAAGATAACAGTTCTAAAGAAGAAGGGTTCTCTTTACAGCACCCATGACAAGTGCATTGTTCTTTTTGGGTGGGAAAAATATTCTTGAGTAATTGGCTCTTAAGCTAAGAACAAGAGGATAAAACATAAATTAGGAAAAGTTGAATAGAAATGGCATTCTGGGTAAATAAGGCAAAAATAAGGCCAAAATTCAGAAAGACACGTTGTGGGAGGAAAGTTGTAGACCATAAGGAACTAGAAAGAAGCCAGTGGATGCAGAGAACATGGAGGCTGGAACACGGAGTCCATGCTGTACAACTTCTGAGCATGTGCTATGCGGAGAACCACTGGGAAAATATTATTTGTCATTTTATTTTTTTACATAATGACTAATCTCAAAGTCTCAGTGACTTAAAACTGCAATATTGATTTTCAGGCTCCTTTGTCTACAGGTTAACAAAAAGTTTGGCTCACTTTAATAGGGCCAACCCTGAACTCCCAGTGCAGGTAACTAGAAGAGTTGGCAGGCTTGTCTCATGGTACTTCTTAACTGAAAGGACAACATAAGCCACACAAGCATGAGGAATTACATGCATCAAGCCTAGAAGTGTGACATAAGCCAGCACAAGTTACATGGAAAAGCTCAACATCAGTGGAACAAGAACCTGTACTGAGACATACTATAATGACTTGGGACGAAGAGCATGGCCATGTAGCTTCTATAACAAGAAAGAAATGAAAAACAGGTAACAACGATTCAATCCAGCATAAACAGGAAATACAACTAAAGGGCAATTTGAAAGTCTCCACATCAGCACTGGGACAGAGGAACTACTAGAACTATAAAAGGGCCTAAGGCGGGCATAATGACCCTAACAACAGATCCCAAAGGTTATTTTTATGCACCTGTGAAATATTCATTTGCAATCTGCTGCATGCACTGGTGAACATCGGTCTTCTACGACTGATAGAATGGGCTTTTATGACTTTGGCTTGATGACAAGGTCATGGCTGTACAACCCAGGGAACTCATGAAATTCTTACACTGAGAGGGCACATGGAATGACAGATTAGCAAAAGTCTGGCTCACTTTAACAAGGCCAACCCTGGACTCCCGGTGTAGGTAACTGGAAGAGTTGGTAGGTTTGTCTAACTCTAAATTATGTGACTAGCCAACTAAAGATTATAGCTAACTGAAAGGTACACCTATGCATCAGCAAAGCTCCAGTATGCCATAGGTCCAATCCAGCTCCATTTTGAGATTTATAGGAGGGAAAAAAGAACCATTTAATCACCTCATGATCAGAAACAGGTATCACAAGCCAGTCTCCACCACCATTTCAAATATTTCATGATTTGTAATCTGGGCATTGCCATTGTGAGTTCCTTGTGGGTGCACGATGCTACAGATGAAATGTATGGCCTATGTAGCCAACATGAATTTCTTATATATCTTTGCTCATAAAATCTTATTTAATGTAAAACATTTTTAAATATTGAAAAAATTATTTTAAAAAGGGGATTAATTTCATTTCAAATATTTAAAAAAATTGATGGAAGGGGTGGCGTGGGTGTTGAAATATCAAGGCCTAGTAGATAGTCTGTGCTCTGAAAAGAAAAAGACAGTTTAGAGAATCAAGAAGGTGTTTCACCAAATAATAAACCAAGGCAATGTTATGAAGTAGGAAACATCATCCTGTGCTTGAGCAGAAGTGAATTATTCTGACTTTAATGGCAATTTTTATGTGTTCATTTAATTTTTTTCCTCTCAAACAATATATTGATGCTGATTTCACCATGAATTTACTAGCACATTACGTTATCTTATTTAGCATGGAAAATGTTTGTGAGAAGGTAAATATTTATGAAGCTGCAGTTCTTTGTAGATAAAAGATAATTTTTTTTCTAAGTCATGCTCAATATAAGAATTATAGTGGTGCTTTAAAAGGCCATTGACCACAATGCTTGATAACATTTGCTGTAATTATCAAAAAGGTTACTGAGACAGCAAAAGATACTGCACATAAGTGAAAGCCTAGAGTTGAAAATGGCGAGGAACTGATAACCACAGTACTGGAAATAGAAGAAAGAGTAAACATCTGCACTCAAACCAATAGATAAGAGCGCTGTCCTTGTGCCGTTAAATGCTAAGGGTGTCATATTTAATTTCCCCTTGAAGCTCTTCATGTAGGTGTGTAGTGGGCCATGATGAGAGAGATAAGCGGATTGGCGTTTGTGCCTGTGTGATTGCCCGATTTCTGAGAAAACGTCTCAGCACTGCTGGCATCACAAGGAGAAGCTACAAAATCGAGCAACACCAGCTTGATATGAATAGAATTAGTGTAGAAATTGTGAATTTCTAATTAGTGACTTTCTAACAACCTAATGAAGAAAGAAGGGTATGATTTAGATTCTGAAAAACAATTGCAGTTATCAATGTAAAACAACGGAAGGGCCATGCAGACAGCTCAGCAGATCAAAGTGCTTGTTGAAGTAGGTGCAAGAACTGAGATTCAATCCCAGCATGATGTGAGGGTCCCACCCCTGGGGCACACTGAGAGGATGACTGAGACTGGGCGTGGTGGCATGCGCCTGTAATCCCAGCACTTGGGAGGCTGAAAATAGGAGAATCACTACTAGTCTTCTCTGTGTACTGAGGCCATGTAGACCCTGTACTAAATACATTGAAAACATACATAAATAAATAGATAAATCAAACAATGGAAATAATTTGGCTTGTTCAAAAGAAGAAAAAACATAATAATAACAACCACCTTCCCTTCATGCCTTCTGTAAATTTTTATTGAATGCCAACTGTGTGCCAATAGGCTCTGACATAATTAATATCCTGCCCTTCTGAAAAAATACAAAGAACTATACTCAAATGTACATATATTTCAGTAGCAACAAATACTATATAGAAAAATAAAGCAGGGTAAGACAAGTAATAGTCATACTACTTTTGATAAAGAGTTTTTATATTTGAATCATGTTTTTAGTCTTAAATGTATTTCCTGAGGCTTGGTTAATTGCTTCCACTGTGACAAATATTATTTCCATTGCTGAAGATCAGAAGATAAGACAAGCTACAGAAGTTTGCAGAATCATGAAGGAAGGGCCCCATGCAAAAACTGTGTTTGCTATTCACCAGAGTAGCACCTCATACAGCCCTCACCCAATGTTTCGGTCTATTTATGCTCCTTTAAGACCTTCTACCTTGGGCTGGCAGTTCTTACCCATGGAAGTTCATCTTGATTGTCACTTGACTCAATGCAGAGTCTCCTGGCAAGATGAGCGGATCAAGGAGACCCTAATCTTGTCAACAGGTTAACCTACTGATGAGTTCACAGCAAAATTGGCTACTAAAAGCCAGGGCCTTGTAAGAGAGAATAAGTCATGAAGGTATGTCCCTGGGGACTATTTCTGACCATTGTCACCTTCCTCCTTGGCTCTTCTGTGCTTTCCAGATGCTCCCATATAGTTTGATCAGAGGGATAATGTTTGATTCAAAAAACAAAATTTTAAACAAAGACAGAGACTATGCACTGAGGGTTTTGTTTCTGTTTCTGTTTTTGTACCACACCCATCCTTCCACAATGAACACAGCGTGGTGACTCCAAATTCTGTTCTCATCCAATAATTTGGAGGCTTCTTTACCTTGCTTAGCATTGTTTAAAAATCTACAGGCTGCCTGTCTCTTCCAAAAATGAAGAAGGATTCTAAAAGCCGGTGGCTGGGAGTTCACTGTAGAAGTGTCACATATTTGCATACTATTTACCATGCAATATCAAATTATTTCCATAACTTTCCCTTCCTGAAAATAGTAAGAATTCATTGAAAATACATACGGAGTCAAAATTGTCCCCAGTACTGCAATCTTTTACATTTACCTTAGCCTGGTGTCTGGAGTGAAAATAAATTCTTTTTTCTGCTAATGTCTGTAATATTGCATCTATTTTCTAAGCATCAGCATCTGTGCTTCACATTTGCCTTGTCATTAAATAAAATTTCTGTCTTAACCTTCCTTTAAGAAGGGGTGAGGAAAAGGAGCAACCAGTCCTATCACTCAAATGCCTGAACATTCCAAAACTGTAAAATGCTTGAGATATACAAGACATGTTGTCTTGTACAAGTAATGGAGTAGGAGCAAATTCAAAATGACACCATGCTGTAAAGCGACCTGCCAAGGAGTTCAAAATGTATGTTTAGCTTGATCAAAGTGATAATATTGGATTTAAAAATCAAATTTTTAGACAAAGACAGTCAAGTTTCAAAACTTGCATAGTAACAATTAAAATCTCAGAAATGTAAAAGATAACAAGCTAAAACACAAAACTCTACTGACAATATAATTACTGTAGTAGACACAATTGTGTCTGAATAACAGCATATCCTTTTGTCTCCGTTGTGTAGTTCTAAACAAGATGCTTGTGAAAATTACCAAACCTACAATTGAAAATGAACCTTTATGTATTCCTCAGTAACTTCAAATCCATGACAGGCAACTTTGTAGGAAAGAAGAAGAAATATCTAAATCAGAAATTCAAAAACCAAAAACCTTAGGATTGGCACATATATGAAAACATAGTTGAGGTCACTTTTCAACAAAGAAATACCACTTACAACAAAAACAAGATTTAATTTCACACATATTAGCTAAGAACACAATTAAAATAACAAAAAAAAAAGCACCAGTGAAGATATGATTGTGGGAAGTTTTGTGTTATGTTGATGAACATAAACTTGTGTGACTAATTTGGAGAACACTTTGCAATATGTAGTAAATATTTCTATTTCTATATCACTACCCTAGAGAAAGTTCATATAGGAGATGTATAGGAATTTTTAGTGCAGCACTCTATAGCCAAAGAAAATTAGCATACTAATTGTTCATCAGGAAGGAATATTATACAAACAATAAATAAATGTCATAATGATTCCTTGTGATATAAAAACTGAAATTAAACGAGTGAAAAAAATCATGCAAAAATTTTGTCATATCTTAAAAAGTACACCAAGATGAAGCAGTGAGTTGCCACTTATTAAAAATTTGAAATCATAAAAATGCATGGCAAAAATATCAATATCCAAGAGAATGAAGCTGAAAATCATGGCTACTTCTGAAAAAGGAAGCTCAGTAATTACTTAATATGGAGATTTCAGATTTTAACTACGTCTGTAATATTATTTTCAAAAGACTGAAGGGAGATATAAATTAACAGGACGTAATAGACAACTCGGAAACCAACTCAAAAGTATATAATCAGTTGGATCAGCTCAAAAGAGTCCCTGCAGTGGTGCAGGAGAGAGTGGCCTCGCCCATGCATGGTACTCAATGTTGATAATCCAGTAGGACACAGTGAATCTTAATTCCTCCTAACATCATAAACCAAAGTCAATGCGAGGCAAATTAGAGACCTACATGTGAAAAAAATAAGCAATGAAGCTTAACAGGAAAATGCATTTATGAACAAAGAGTAAACAGACAGAGTAAACAGACATTTCTAAGCATACTCAAATAAAAATAATCTCATCATAAATTTTAGAAAGGATACATTGCATTAAGGGTTTTTGTCCAAAGCAAAGCATTAAGAAAATAAAAAGGCATATAATTGAGCAGGCAAGGATAATTAAAATGCATTTATTTATATATACTGGATATATCCATATATCAAAAAGCATGCATCTCACAGACTAGACATACATAGGAAGTATTAAAACACACACATAGAGTTAACCTGTAGAAGAAAATGAGAATG
Organism: Ctenomys sociabilis; assembly: GCA_004027165.1. NCBI lineage: Eukaryota > Metazoa > Chordata > Mammalia > Rodentia > Ctenomyidae > Ctenomys > Ctenomys sociabilis. The sequence goes on along the minus strand of PVKA01010203.1, from coordinate 9,913 downwards.
GAGTTGAATGAGAACTTCACAAGAGGTACTCTGCAAATGGCCAATGAAAGAGGCTGAAGTTTATTAATCACCATGGAAACAGAAGTTAAAATTACAGGCAGTACCATTTTATACACATCTGATAATCTAGTATAAAGAGATATACCCAAGGTTGAAAATCGTATGAGGCAGCAGAAATTTCACACACTACTGATAGGAGTACAAATTAGTTCAGCTACTGTGGAAAGCACTTCAGCACAAACAATTCAAACTGAATAAAGTTTAGGATACCACAATTACACTCCTAGAAATGTTCTCAACAGAAATGCATAGACAGTTCCTCTAAGGACAAGGACAAGAACTTTCATAGCTACTTTACTGATACTACCCCAAACAATCCAAGTGCTTCAACTGGGTGGTGTGAGATAAACTATGGTCCACCGGCAGAAAGGATTTCCAAAAAGCCAGGTGAAAAATCATGCTTAAATAAATCTGACAGGCACAGTGAAAAGCAAAAAGAGGTGGGCTACTAAACAGTACACACTGAACCATTCCAGTGATCTAGAGTTCAAAGCCAGTTGTAAGAGGGGAGGGCCTGGGAGGAGAGGGGCCCCTGAAATCATCCTCATTCGAGGAACCTCTTTCTCTTGGACAGAATGCAAATTACAAGGAAAAAATCCACTTGGTACAAGTTCACTTGGTGTATTATATGTCAATAAAAAAGGTTTTAAGATCTGTAAGAAAACAACAACAAAAACAGATAAAACCCATTTCACCATAGGAAGGAACACAGCCAGATTCCATGAGAACTGAAGGCACAAGGACAGCAAAAGCCTATTTTCCCTACAGGTTTCTCATCTGTGAGCTCTGGTGCCGGCTTTATCCCCAGGAGCTCCCAGCAGACAGAAAAAGCAGGCTTTCTGCTCATCTTGAAAATTAAAGGATTTTAAGGTCCATGTGTTCTTAAAGTAACACTCAATATTTGTATCTGATGCAGGCAGAATCTGTACGTTCAAAGCCCCTTTCATGTTCTGTACTAACAGAGGCCTGTGGCTCATTCAATTAATGCTGAAACACAGCTTTAGCTTTGCCTCGCTCTCGAAGGAGATGTTTTAAATAGCTCACATAAAAAGTGGAAAGCTCTACAGGTTTGGTAAAGTTCTATTTGAGATCCTTCAAAATACCTGATTCTCTATGCATAATTCCTTGGCAAAGCTGGTTTTCTGCTGCACAGTTTTGTCTGATGTTTGTTTATTCAAAATACTGAGCCCAAATTTCTCAGCAAGAGTCTTTAACTCTCTTTACAAGAGATCCTAAAGCACTCTGTCAGTCTCTAGATTTTCCTGGGCTCTTGTACTTACTACTTAGGCTAATTATCTGCTGACAGCCTCCCACCCTGGGGTAGCTAACTAAAGCTTACATACAGACTTCCATAGGTAACTGAGTGCAGACATGGGCTACAGCAAGGCCAGTGAACCCAGGTTCCTTTTCCTTATGGGGTGCCATTTCCTACCTCTCTCCCTCTGTCTCATGACTCTGAAACTCACAGTATCTTCTTATGCTCTTTAAAACTATTAAACATTGAGCAGAATCCTCTTCAAGTTGCCAAAAATATCACAATTAGTTGGGCTGGCCAGATAGCTCAGCAGATTAAAGAGCCTGTTTAGGCAGATGCAGGGACCAGGGTTCAATCCCTGGCATGCCCTGCAGGTCCTGCCACTGGGGCACACTAAGACAGTGATTGAGACTGGGTGTGGTGGCATGTACCTGTAACCACAGTGCTTGGGAGGTTGAAAGACAGGAGGATCACCACAAGTCTGATCTAGAAATCATACCCTGAAAACACCCTGAAAAGGAAGTAGACCCTTCCCTAAACTACAAAAAATAAATAAGTAAATAAAATTAAAAAATAAATAAATAAATTTAGCTTCTACTCATCATTTTTTCAAGGAACACTTCAATGATAAACCATTTATTTTTCAATCACACAATCAAGACATAGTTATTGTAAAAATGATTTTAAAATCTAGAGAATATGGAGACTTAAAAATTCAACTGCCCATAAGATAACTATTATTAATATTTACTATATATTCCCTTGAAATATTTTTATCCATTTAGAAATATAATCAGCATTTTTAAATGGGTCTACGAGCCGGGCATGGTGGCGCATGCCTGTAATCCCAGCACTCGGGAGGCTGAGGCAGGAGGATTGTTGTGAGCTCGAGACCAGCCTGAGCTACAAAGTGAGCTTAAGGCCAGCCTGAACTGCATAGTGAGACCCTGTCTCAAAAAGACAAAAAAAAAAAAAAAAATGGGTCTACATTATATATACTGCTTGAAGCATCAGAGATTAATTTAATATAGATCAGACACATAATGATCCTCCTTCTTTCAGCCTCCCCAGCTCTGGGGTTACAGGCATGCACCATGCCAGGACTCAGTCACTGGCTCAGTGTGCCAGGGGTTGGGGCTGACACAGCGCGCTGTGCCAGAGATCGAACCCCAGTTCCTGAGCTTGCCTAAGCAGATGCTTAGTCCGCTGAGCTATCTCACCAACCTTGTTAATTTGATATAAAATGAACATTTCTTTGTTCTCATTAAAAACGGTATGTTTGGGCCCAGGAGATGGCCCAGTAGAATAAATGCTTCCCTGGCAAGCACAAGGGCCTGAGTTCAATCCCTGGTTCAGAAAAAAGAAAGAAAAAAAGGCATGCTACACAGACATATAGTTCTGGCAAAGATAAACTTGACTCACTTTCTCCCAATTTGAGTATGACAAAATAACTGAGAGAATTCTTCAACAGGCAACTATAAAATGACCATGGAGGATGGCGAGAAGGCAACAGAGAGGCTGTAGGGCTCAGAGCTGAGGGAGATGAGGAGCAGGCTCCTGAATTACTATTCTTAAGCTCTCCTCCTACATGAGAAGACCAGTGGAGTCAGACCCAGTGAAGTGTCCTCTACCCTCCAGTTGTCCCTGGCAGGTACTGCTCAGGAGCGTAGCTGTCCCCAGCAAATAAAGCCACCAGAATGGCACCACAGGGGCCTTGAACACCATAGTGTCATTTGTCTGAACCCACAGAATAAACCAAAGCAAGGCCACAGGATGCTGAAACACAAATTGGAACAAAACCCACAGAATAACAGAAGTGTCCAGGATGAAATATTTTTAATTATTTGTGCCAGCAACCAGGAAAACCACAACTTGGCTTGGAAAAGATAATTAACTGATGGCTAAACAGAGATGAATCAGATGTCATGAGTAACCACTAAGGATGTTAAACAACCATCATAGAAATGCTTTGAAACTCGATTATGAATTTCCCTGAATTACCAATTCACAGCAAAGAAATAGAAGTTAGAAGCAAAGATCAAGTGGAAAGTGTAGAACCAAAAGAATAACCAGAGTTATATACAGGTCTGATGGACTAAACAGTAAAGGTAATAATAGAAAACCAGGAAGCTTGAATCAGACAGATCAGTACAATTTGCTCACCATGAACAAAGGAGGAAATGGAAAGGGAAGGAAAAACAGTTGTGGAGATTTGTGGGAAAAGATTTAATATTTGTGTTGCTGAAGTATGAGAGTCCCAGAAAAAAAAAAGGTGTCAGAAATAAAATGCATAAAACAATATCTAGAAATTTCCTAGAACAGGTTAAAAAAGGCATGAATCTACATAGTCAAGAAGCTAGGTGCAGGGCCAGTGAGATAGCTCAGCAGACTGAGCACCTGCTTTGGCAAGCACAGGGACTAGAATTCAATGTCCCATCCCACATGCCATGCCGGTACTGCTCCCAGGATGTGCTGAGCCAGCGAAAGAGTGTGGGTGTGGTGGTGCATGGCTATAATCCCAGCTTTTGGGAGGCTATGAACAGGCAGATCACTATGTGTCTGATATCATAGTGAGACCCTGAACACCCTGTAGACCCTTCCATAAAATACCAAAAAACACACAAGAGAGAGAGAGAAAGGAGGAGGAAAAAGAAGAGGAAGAGGAGGAGGAGAAGCTAGGAGCATCGCAAAGAGAATGATACCTTTACCAAGACACAACATAATTAAATTTAAAATAAAGATGAAAATAATCCTGGAACCAGCCAGAGAGAAAAGACCCATGATTCATGATTCAATTCAAATGACAACAGCTTTCTGAACTCACACCAGAGGAAAGAGGTATAACATGTTTCTTAGGTGCTGAAAATAATAATTGTCACCTCTGTTTTATCCATTCCTCAGTTGATGGGCATTTTGCTTGTTCACAAGCTATGACAATCGTGCCGCTACAAACATGGGTGCACACGTAGCACTGCAGTATGATGATTTCAGTTCTTCTGGATAAACATCCAGGAGGGGAATACCTGGGTTGAAAGGGACTTCCAATCCTAGCTTTTTCAAAAATCTTCATACTGACCCCCATGTTGATTGTAACAATCTACACTCCCACAACAATGGAGAGGGGCTCCTTTTCCCCCACAGCCCCTCCAGATCTTGTTAATGATTGACTTCTTGATCATAACCATTCTTTCTTGGGTGAGATGGAATCTCAGTGTTGTTTTAATTTGCATTTTTTAAATCACCAATGATGTTGAACATTTTTTATATATTTATTTGCCAGTTGTCATCTGGGAAGTATGTATTCATCTCAGATTCTCATTTTTCACTGGTTCTTTGAATTTTGGTGGCATAACTTTTTAAAAATTATTTATATATCTCAGGTAGAAGTCTGTCTGAGGGACAGTTGGATTAAAAAAAAAAAACCTGTCAACTCTGACTTTTATCTAGCAAAGCTTTCCTTCAAATATGACAAAGAAATGAAGGTATTTTGAGATAAAACTAAGAGAATTTGCTGCTAGCACACCTAGTTTTAAACAATGGTTTGTAGAAACTGTAGAGATAATGGAGCCCCTCTCCATTGTTGTGAGAGTGTAGACTGGTACAATCAACATGGGGATCAGTATGAAGATTTTTTGAAAAAGCTAGGATTGGAAGTCCCTTTCAACCCAGGTATTCCCCTCCTGGATATTTATCCAGAAGAACTGAAATCATTGTGAAACCAGGTGGACAGATATCAAGTAAGTGATTGTTATTTCATATCTAGTGAAACCTTATACTGCAAAGACAAAACTACCCTGACAAGCAAACATAAAATTAAAACATAGTAAACTGTTGTCTCATTTTCCTTGAACCATTTTATTTTCATGTTATTTATATTATGACAAGATGGGAGATGTGCTCGTTGTGTGTAAACAGAAAGTAATTGTACTTTTAAATAGGGAGTTAAGGAAGCTAAACAAAACCAAGATTTCTGCCCTCAAGATGGTCAAATCATGCCAGAGGCCAGTACTACATTACATGCATATGTAGATTCATCGCACAATCACTAAGTAAACCATAGAAAGGGATGCCTTCCAAGACATCATAAACAAACTGAAGTAGAACTGGCAAACTTTTTAAAATATTCCACAAGAAGGCAAACTAAATATAAACATATAAATATAAAATCCACAACATAAGAAAAAAGAGGAAACAAAACAGAAAATAAAATACAACAAATGAAGTGGCTGATTTAAACTCACATATTTTTTAAGTCCACATATTTCTGAAATTACTTTGTATACAGAGATTATGTTCTGGTTTCCAAAATGAACATCAAGGACTTTGAGCATGATAAGGTGATAGTCTACATGACGCAATGAATGTATGCCAAGCCAACTCAGCAGGGTGGAGCGCATAGGATTAGATGATATGAGGGGCCATAGCTCATTTTGTGAAACCAGGTGGACAGTTATCAAGCAAGTGATTGTTATTTCATATCTAGTGAAACCTTATACTGCAAGTAGCTTGGTCTGCATGTGTTGTGCAAGATGAGCAAATATTTCTAATAAATTTTAACTTGATAAACAAGCAATGTCTTGTAGGTAGTGACACCGAATATCATCATATGATTGCAACTGAAACAATAGATCTCTCTCTCTGTCTCTCTCTGTCTCTCTGTCTCACTGTCTCTGTCTCTATCTCTATCTCTCTCTGTATGTCTCTATCTCTGTCTCTCTCTCTCTCTCTGTCTCTCTATGTCTCTCTCTCTCTCCCTCACTTGCTGTCTCTCCCACTGCAGGACTATGGGGGGGTCATCATCCTCCACCAGCAACTGATTATGGAGTGGTCTCATCTGCAGAGGAGAAGGAGGAAAAGGCTGAGGAATGACTTCAAACGAGATGAGAGAGATGTGTGAGATGGAGGAAACGGCCAATATTTCTAAGCAAAAACACCACCCGGATAAGGCTGTCCCAGTGTGAACAATGATTCTGGTTAAATGCAGTGAATACAATGTCACCATTCTGCAAAAACCTCAAAAGGAGGCAGAAGCAAGTGTTCTTGGGTAGGTTCCTTCTTAAAGTTTCACAGTAAGAAAAAGATTGCATTAAGCCAATAGATAAGTGGTTTCCTTAGTGATAGTGAAAGTTGTCCCACACGATAGCCCCCTCTCTCATCTCTCACACAACCATGAAAGTGCTTAAAGATAAGTGTAGGGAACTTTGTTTTTCTTTAAAGGTTGTATGTTCTTTATTTGTTTATTTTATATTATTGTATTTTAATCATTTTATATAAATATCTTTGACTTATGGACTAAATCATGTGTTTCCATTAATTCCTATGGGAGAATTTGCTTTGATATACAAGTGCTTTGGATTACAAGGCTGTTTCTAGAATGAGTTATGCTTCCAAACCATGGTTTTACTGTAGCTTGATGTTATAAAACTATATATATATATATATATATATATATATATATATATATATATATATATATATATATGTGTGTGTGTGTGTGTGTGTGTGTGTGTGTGTGTGTGTGTGTAAGTAACTGACAAATTATACAACTTGCTCACTCAGAAGTGTTTCAAGGGGCTGGCCAAGCAGACATAGGAGCCAGGGGTTCAATCCCCTGGCATGCTGTACCAGCCCTGCAATTGGAATGTGCTGAGACAACAATTGAAACTGAGTGTGGTGGGGCACACCTGTAATCCCAGCTCTTGGGAGGCTGTAAACAGGAGGATCACTATGAGTCCAATCTAGTAGTGAGACCCTGAACACCCTGTAGACCCTTTCCTAAACTACAAAAAAAAAAAAGTGTTTCAAATATTTGCCTAACATGTATATAGGTAACTTAGTGAAAAATGTTTATAAACACTTATAACACATGAACTTTAAATATTTTTCCAGGCCTTATATTAAAGCTATAAGCTACTATTATCATCGATAAAAACAGTCCGAAGAAACCTAAGCTAAGCTAATTTGCCTCAGGTCATGCTACCAGCAATTCAGAGCCCTGAGATCCTGGGCAGGTCTTCTGCTGTCACATGCCATCCTTTTGCTCCATGTCCTGCGCTTCCATAACAGTTCCGGGAAGCCTGGTTACTGTCAGCATTTCCCAGAAGACTCGCAAAACCTGTGAGACCTAAGGATGTAAAGTTTAAATTATTACTAATATTAATCTCACAAGTGAAGCAAGCTGTAGTGATGGGATAAAACTCTTGCAGTTTTAGAAAGAAATTTCTTAATCCTGCACTCAAACTTCAGAAGAACTTTCACTAATTCTTAAAACGGGATATTTTGAAAATGTAGTACATGCACTCAGAGCTGGAGCTTTTGGAAAGTGATGGATTGCGGGGTGCCGTACTGACTGGAGGGCCCATCCAGTGAGCTAAGCAGCTGGGTATTGTTAGGAGGTGGAGTCTGACTGAGGACAGGCCACCGGGGTGACATGGAGCGGTGTCTCCCTCCCCAGGTCCTCGCTTCTCCACTGCTTCCCAGCCAGAAGCAGCTATCCTCTGCCGGACCCTTCCACTGTCAAGTCCACTGACTTGACCCCAGCAGCCTACAGTGGACGGAAAACATAAACTGAAATAAATCTTTTGTCCTTTTACATGTGGGTGGCTCGTGTTTTATCTCCAAGACACAGAAAGTGGCTAAGACGATCCTTCTCAAAATATCCCCTCACACTTTGGACACACTTATCCCCTAATTCTTGCCGCTTCCTAAAGCAGTTCGGAAAGTGCTCTTTTGTCAGTGTCTTTTCATGGAGGGCTTAAACCAATTCAAAATGTTCATGTTAATTTCTGTCAAATGAAAACATTACATGGTGCCCTCCCCCATTTCACTTGCTGGATCTAGAACTGCGCAACTTTTGGCTCTTCCCGGGTAAAAATGAGCATGAAGGGAATCTACTGAGTTTCTGATTGATTCAGGACGTCAGGGTAGCTATTCCAGTGCAACGAAAGACACTCACGAAAGACTTCCAGAACTGTCAGAAAGTGTCTTCAAAGCCAGAGAAGGCACTGGGGGTGGGGGGTACCATAACAATTTTTTATTTGATGTTTACATTATTTTTTGATCACATCTCCTGCAGTAAGAGGAAGGAAGAGGAGCAGCCAAGGAAACAGAGCATGTCTGGGGTAAGCCCTCAGCCTCCACATTTCTTGCCCATCCTCTCTATGAAAAATCTTGGCTCCAGTGAGAATTGTGCTGGCTTTAGAGACAGTGAGGTGGAATCTTCATCAGCGTTTACTGTGTTAACTTGGGAAAGTTTCACCTTCTGTGAAACCCAATTTCTTCAGCTGTTAATAAAAATAACTCATACTTCAAAAAAAAATCATGAAAGCCACATGAGAAATTATCAGCAACATTCCTGGCACACACCACACACTCAAGGGCGGTACCCACCTTCTCTCCCACCCTGCTCTCCCCTTGGCCATGTGGCAGTTCTAATCTCTTCCAATTACCCAGCTGAATATATACATTCTAATAAAATAATTCTTAAATACATCATGCATCCTGAATCTACTTAAATAATGGATACCATGTTTTTAAAGCATTTCTGCATGCCCTTTCCAAAGGAGCATCTACAATTAACTAAGCTCTTAGAAGGTGCCAAAGTCTGAAGACTGCAGAGGAGTACAAAATTAAAGACTTACATGTTTCATTCTAGGGTGTCTCTGGCAAAAAAAAAAAAAAAATGATTTCCCCATTGCTTGTTACGTGATTGCTTTGTTCATTATAGAGGCTTGGGTTTTTAACATTGGTCTCTGGGATCACTCTTTCACCTTGGCCTGAGCTGTTCAAGATGTCTGGCCAAAAGCAGTCCAAGTGTAGGTGTGCTTAATTAGGATCAGGTGGCCGGTGCTCTTTATTGACCTCTTTTTCCATCTGCTTAGTTCCTTGCTTGTCAGCTATGTACCAGGTAATTGATTCCAGACTGGAGGAGTTTGAGCTCTTTGCCTCTCCCTGCACCCTAGGCTTAAACTTGAGAAATTAGCTCACACTGCCTTTCTACTTTCCCTGCCTTTCTATTCCATTTTATATTAAGACCCCTGTGCTCCTTTGGGATAAGTCACCTGGCGTCATACATAGGACTTTTCCAAATGCTGGTGGGGAACTTGGGAATGTGGAGAACACAGGACAGGAAATAGTAGCACATGTGCAGAGCATTGCCCAGCTGCCTCGGCCATGTGGAGAGAGATGAAGGAATGATTCTGACTCCCCAGGTTTCTCTGAAATCCATGAAGATTCAAACTGACATTTAATACATGAGCAGAGTAATCCACAAGTCAGAGCAAATGAGGGGTTTGCGGGGCAGGTTTTCATGTCTGATGCTCTCAGGCCAACTGTGTATCACAAGAGTGATCTGGTAAAAGAAAAAAAAATGCATACAGCACCTAAAGAAAAAGGATGCAGGTGTCGAGTTCAAGCACCTAAGGAAGTTGAATGTCAACGGAGTGCCCACTTTTGACAGGTGTAGACAAAGGAAGGGTTGTAGAAAGGAAAAATCATCCTGTGTGTGTATAGACAGTACAGTTGGGTTAGATAACGCTGTGCTTCTACATAATTCTATGAGAGGCAAGATCTGCACTATTGGTGGTGGGACAGGATATT